>LTAE01000167.1:0-32349 GCA_001647135.1 Pontederia paniculata | reverse complement strand
AAACATAATCCCTAAGCTAAACTATAACACTCTTAACTCATTTAAGAAATTATTCGTTTTGTGTTCATGATCCGCACGAATTCAAAATGTGTCTTTAATGATAAGAGATGACGCTCGTGCTACGTATAAGTTCATGATCACATCTATATTTTATTCATGTGAGATTAACTTTTATTCTCATCATCTTTGATCTTTACCTAAACTATGCTACATGATGTGTAATGTTATTGATCATAACTTCATTTTCGGGTTCATGTCACCTGCTAAACTAATTTTCGGGTACCAGTCGATGTTCACCTCCTTTCGGACATATAACAACATCTAGCAATATTTATATATAGTTCCTGCCAAATGCATGCATGGATGGATCGTGTGTCATTGCTCACTTATATATGTGCCAAATGTAACAGATTATTCATTACTCGATATATTATATATATATATATATATATATATATATATATATATATAAACTTATGTTTATTACTCAATATATATGTTTGATTGAATGCGATATCAAGTTCCACGGTTGATGCATGACGACAAGTGTACATATATCTATGTCCCCTCAACCATACATTAAAATAAACAGCAGGTGATATTTAATTTGGATCCATGCATCCATATATCAATTGATGATAACTCATGATTTCTTCCTTTTCCTCACAAGGGGAACACAAGTGTGACTTGTATTCGTCAGCTTGGAAATTTAACATCTAACGATTTAATGCTAAAGTTTTGTTAGAAATTTTTCAGTTGATTTCAACAAAGTGAGATTCTTGAAATCTATAAGTAGCAATCACGCAAGAGAGATTTGTTCTGTCACGTTTAAATCGAATATCTACCGAACGCTATTAACCTATTGGCAATAATGCATGCACAATTTGCTTTATATTTAGCCACATGTCTAAATAATAATAAAATATGATATATGCACAATTAAAGTAATTAACTATATGGATCTAAGAATATGAATATGGGCATAAATATATATTTTTTAGTTTAAACTTTTAAAATTATTACGTGAAAGTATATTTAATTTAATATAATCTCAGAGCGAAGTCAAGAGATTTTGAGTTTAAATTTCGTTGAAACTCTTATGAAAACTAATTTTATTTTTTAATGATTTATATGTTGTACTAAATTGAAATTGTCAACGATTCACAAAAAGATATATAACTTAAACATTTATAAATTGTTGACATCTAATTTGTAATACGATTAAAAATAATGATGATCGGTATATTTTTGTAGTTATCGTGAAATAAAATTAAAGAAATACATGGAGGAAACTGTTGGGAAAAAAAATGAAAAAAACACAAAAAAATGAAAAAACACAAAGAGAAAGAAAAATAAATACACACAAAATTTATATGATTCGAAAATGAATATTCTATATTCACATTATCGCAAAGAGTTATACTATTTCATAAAAAAAATCATCATAATACATAGTTACTCCTAAATTATATATATAATCATAAAAGGAACAATAACGAAATGAAAACAACGAGCTTTAAAAATTTTGTTGGAAATATAGGGCGAGGGATCGATCAAGTATCAAAACAACGAATAAAAATAAGAAATAAAGATTGACACACATATTTTTAACGTGGTAAAATCCACTTGTGAACAAGAGAAAAACATCCACAGATAAAAAAGGTCGTCACCAAAGAGTTTTTACTATGTCAAAGAAGAATAGTACATTATAAAATCTTAACGGCTCAAGCCCTCTGCTACCGTCACAGATTCTCTTTATTTTTCTCTCAATTTTTTTTCTTTCACAATTTTAAGTACAATGTATAATAATTCAAGGCACAGATTCACAATTTCTCCATTACAAATGGATCCCATATGAATTTGGTATAAAAAAAGCTAAATGAATATATAAATGGGCATTCTCTAAGTATTTAAATACAAAGAAAATTTACATGGCCATTTTTCTCAAATGAAAATGGAACTCCACCTCATGACAATTTTTATTCTTAATTGTAAAAGTAAATCTTCCACTAATTTTTTTTTCTTAAAAAAGAAATTGACCACATGCAAACACACATTGAACAAGAATCAAGTCTACAATTGTTAATAGCTCCAAGTGCCACCAAATCGAACATATATGCCTCCGTGTCCATATCTACGTGAAACATATCGATCTCACTTGAAACCTCCCTCCATAAGAAAAAAATGGCCTTCCCCGGAAGACACCTCCCCTCCCTCAATCCAACACCATCTCATCTCATCTCATCTCATTTGCATATATCATTCTTGTTAGACAACACGTCTCCTTCCTTCGACTCCTTCTTGTGTTCTTTTTTTTTTTTTTTTCGTTTTTTGTTTTGCTCTCAAATCTCATATGATCATAAATCCAACATGATTTTATTTGGATTCATGTCAAAACTCATGCAATCAATCTTTGTTTCTGCTAGCGGTAGTCAACGATCGATTGCAAGATCCAAATATATGCCTCATATATATATGATCGATTGCAAGATCCAAATATATGCCTCATATTATANGGATGCTAGCGCTCTTCTCCTCATATTCCTTGCTTCAGTTGGTTCAGGAAGCTTTGGCATCGGGACGCATTACGATAGCTAGGCCGGGTTTGGATGTCAGTTTCGCGCATAGGTGGGAAAAACCTTCTCCTGACTGACCGGACCAATGCATGGAGAGAGTCTTCTGCTCGGATCATGCCACGGACTCTACTACGGCCTAAGCAGCTCTATCTTCCCGGTCAAGAGATTAGACCAAAGGGCTACTGTCTGAAGGGACGGGGGCCGCCGCCCGAAAAGAAAGAAAAACGCTTCAATGCCATGATGCCCATGCCATACCATACCGAGGAGTAATCTGGGCTCGAACGAAGCACACCACCGACTCCACCTGTGGGCGGAATAGAAAAGGGATTCATTATCTCTTGCTCTATAGCACCGGCTCGGCTTCACCGGATGGAATTCTCCTGCTTAAAAGAAAAAGCTTGCGGGTTTCGGAGAAAATGGAAGAAGCCGCTGAAGGTTTCCTAGTTTATTGGCTGAGTAGGTCAAAACACAGGCTGACTTTCTTTTTCAACCTATCATATATATATATATATATATATATATATATATGAAACACTTTTTATATGTTTTATTGTGAAACATATATATCATAAATAGTAATGATCTAAATTAAAGCTCAATATTTTAAAATATAATATAATTTTATATTATTTTAATCTAGATTGGCATAAATTTAAAATGAATGATTGATCATATGGATATATATATATATATATATATATATATTTATTATATCTAATTTTATGAAGATGTGCTCTATTTAAGTAGAGCACACTATATCTCTTATCTGATCGTTAATGAATTTGAGATTTATAGTTAAAAAAATAAATATAAAATATGAATCTTAAAAAAATATTTATTTTTAATCATATATTTTAAATTTAATGATAACATATATTAGTTATATATATATATATGAAAAAAATGAATATGTAAGTTTTTTTTGAAGTAATAGTAAGAAAATGAATTAAAGAGAAAAATATAATTTTCAAGTTATTTGCATCAATGGCACTATAAATAGTAGTACAAACTTGTCCCCCTCGTGGCCTTGCTCTTGTCAGTCGCCATGGGAGACGACGCAGCAGCAGCAGCAGCAGCAGTGGCCATGGGAGACGACGCAGCAGCAGCAGCAGCAGCAGTGCAACTGCAGCAGCACCAGGGCGACGACTACCACCTGCGCATTCTCACGCACCAGGGCCGCCACAGCAAGGTGAACTTGTCCGGCCGCGCCACCAGCTCCTTCGCCGCGTCCTTCCGCAGGGACCTGAAGGAGACGTTCCTGCCGGACGACCCCTTCCGCCACCTCAAGGACCAGTCCGGGGCCGCCGCGGCGTGCAGCCTGCTCCGCTACTTCGTGCCCATACTGGAATGGGCGCCCATGTACAGCTTCTCCAAGTTCCGTTCCGACCTCCTCTCCGGCATCACCATCGCCAGCCTCGCCATCCCCCAGGGCATCAGCTACGCCCGTCTCGCCAACCTTCCTCCCATCATTGGCCTCTGTAATCAATCATCTCTTCTTTTTCTTCTGTTCTTCTGAATTTTTCACTTCATTAATGCATGTACATGTATATGGGCAGATTCAAGCTTTGTGCCCCCTCTGATCTATGCAATCTTCGGTAGCTCCATGAACCTGGCAGTGGGAACAGTGGCTGCAGGCTCCATGTTTCTCGCTTCCACCATTGGAAGCCAAGTTTCCGCCGATGACGAGGAGCTGTATTCGCAGTTGTTCTTCACCGCCGCCTTCTTCACGGGCATCTTCGAAGCGGCGTTCGGAATTCTCAGGTAATTGCAGCTGATGCATCACCAGTAAATTGCTTATATACATGAACCCCCGGTTACTGTATAGGAAAAGGTTGATCATTTGGCTGATGATCAAATGAATTCATGATATATATGTTGATCAGTTAACATCTTTAGGCTTGGAATTCTGGTTGATTTTTTGTCGCGGTCGACGATCACCGGCTTCATGGGAGGCACCGCCATCATTGTCATCCTGCAGCAGCTGAAGGGCTTCCTTGGATTGACACATTTCACCAAGAAGACTGATGTTGTCTCTGTGTTACATGCAGTTTTCAGAAACAGGCATGAGGTCAGTCACTTGAACGGCCTCTCCATTAATTTCATCTCCATCCGGACCATTTGATAGCTTCATTTGTAATCTTCCTATAAACAACTAGAGAGAAACAAAAAAAAGATTTGGGATTACTGGGATTTATGCTAGTAAGTCTGCAGAGCTGCTGATTTGTATTTTGTACATGATATCTAAATATGTACAAGTTATAGATGGATAAATGTTTGGATTATTGGAATTACTTCTAATTGTCTTTTTCTTTGTTCACTTTGGTTATAACTCCAGTGATTAATTTTGTTTCCTTTGTCATGAAAATTCAGTGGAGATGGGAGAGTGCAGTTCTTGGCATATGCTTTTTTTCTTTTCTACTCCTCAGCAAGCATCTGGTAATTAATTAGCTTGAGATAATTTTGCCAAACACCTTTCTTCTCTGTTTCCTTTTCTTTTTGTATTTGTGCTCATTGTGAGTTCAACTGCAACAATTGTAAATTTTGAGTTGTTCATGGTGCTAGAACTAATGTGCTTAATTATTCGCGCAGAGAGACAAAGGCCCGAAGCTGTTCTGGATAGCAACCATGGCTCCTTTGATGGTGGTCATATCTGGGGGTGTCTTCAGTTATCTTGTGCATGGAGAGGATCATGGCATACAGATAGTTGAGTGTGCTTCCAACTTGTTTGCCTGGTCATTTTCTTTAGTATTCCCATTGACACATGAAATATGTCCCTGCAGGTTGGACACTTGAAGAAGGGGCTTAATCCAATCTCCGTAAACCATTTAAGATTCGAGTCGATGTATTTTAGTACCGTCCTCAAAGCGGCATTGGTCTCTGGTGTCCTCGCATTATCGGTAACAAATTATGAACATGTTCTCTAGGCAATTTGCAGGCACAAGAAACTTGAACTAACCACAGCAGGATCACTGCAGGAAGGAATAGCAGTTGGTAGGAGCTTAGCAATGATGAAAAATGAGCAGATAGATGGGAACAAAGAGATGATAGCTTTCGGGTTCATGAACATAGCTGGATCTTTCTTTTCCTGTTATCTGACCACTGGTGAGTTTTCAGTTCAGGAAATGTTGTTGCTGTGTTTGTTTCTGTTATGTGCAGACTCTGATCATATCATTTTGCAGGTCCCTTCTCCAAGTCGGCAGTTAATTTCCATTCCGGGTGCAAGACATCAATGTCTAATGTGGTGATGGCAATTTGTGTTATGTTGGTGTTGCTGTTTCTGGCGCCTCTCTTCGAGTACACGCCGCTCGTGGCTCTAGCCGCCATCATTGCGGTTGCTATGATCGGACTTATCGAGTATGAAGAAGCATATCACCTCTTCAAAGTTGACAAGTTTGATTTTGTCATATGCATGGCCGCCTTCTTCGGCGTCGTATTTTTCAGTATGTCCATTGGTCTTCTTGTTTCGGTTAGTATCCTGAAGCCAATGTTCCATTGCATTTGCAAATGCAACAATCTGATAGTTTGAATTTGAATCTTGAGTGTGACTTTGATGCAGGTGGGCTTGTCAATTGTAAGAGCATTGTTGTATGTGGCCAGGCCAAAAGCTTGTGAGCTTGGAAACATTGTGGGAACTGAAATTTACTGTGATGTAGAGCAGTACACAAATTTGATTCTTCACCCTGACATTCTGATATTGAAGTTGGGTTCTCCATTGTACTATGCAAATGCTGGCTACCTCAGGGAAAGGTATATCTATCACATTAGATATACTCAATTCATATTACAGAAACTTGTGAGCTCATAACTTAGGATAATTCATTTTTCTTCGCGGGTGCCATAGGATCTCAAGATGGGTAGAAGAGAAAGAAATCCTTAACAAAAGTAATGGAGAGGATCTGCAGTATGTAATTCTCGACATGGGCGGTAAGCATAATCTTCTTGTTACGCTACTTCGAAAAAAATGCTGAGAAATGAATGAAGAATTAGAGTATCTCTATGTTACATGAATTTGAACATAATTTATGCAATTGAAGACAAGTTTTATCTTTCTTCACATTACAACAGTCTCACTAAAAACAGTTGTGGCTATTACTTGGTACATTTATATTCTGTAATTACTGTTCTAACTGAACTTTCTACGGATTAGGAGTAACGGCCATCGACAACACTGGCATTGGCGTACTACAAGAGGTTCACAAAAATCTCAAGAAAAAAGGGATCAAGGTGAACATGGATGATAATTGGCAGCTCCATTTGCAACACTTGTAACATATTTTGTGTCTTTGCAGATTGTTCTAACAAATCCCCAGTTGAGGGTTGCAGAGAAGTTGGTGTCATCAAAGTGTATTGAACTCATAGGAGCCGAGTGGGTGTTTCTTTCCATCCATGAGGCAGTTGCAGCTTGCCACTTTACTCTTCAGGAATCAAGCCACAAACTAATGATCAAATGATTTGGGACTGTGAGATGAAGAAGATGTGCATTAAGTTATCAACAAAGAACTAAATCCTTCTCCATTCAGTAACTTCCTGAGGCCATTGCCAGTTTGCCACCATTTGATGAGGCAAATCCCAACTTTGTTGTGCCTTCATTAGTACATAGAGGAAAACCAAAAGGTGAAAATTGTGTGATCCTTTTTTCTTTACTTGGTGAAAATTAATTGGAAGGAGTTGTAATGCAATGACACTCAAATTTGATTGTGAACTAGGAAGATTTTAGATTTGATGTTCACAAGTGATATTTGTAGTTAACTAGTCATAAAATATCTTGTTAAGAATAAAATAGTTAAAATTAGTTTGTGTATCATAGTTATATGCTTCATATAGGAGAGCAAGGGAAGAGTTGGAGGGCACAATCTTCGTTGATATTTATATATATGATTCCAGCTTTTCGTTGATATTTATATAATATGATTGCAGTTTTTCTCAATATAGTAATAGGAAAAAAATTATGAATGTGTATTATGTTCTTCTCGTGCAACTTTCAATTAAAGCTTATATTATAATAGTTTTTAATATTTACTAGCGGATTGTCACACGACTATACTTTTGCTCGTGCGCGGCCTTAGGAGTCTTCACCAAAAGACTCTAAACAGCCTACAACCCATCAAAACATTGATGATTCTGTCCAAGCTCGTTCCCTCGATGACAATGCGGAAATAACACATACAATTGGGGGAAATGAAATCTTTATTTCAATGAGTAAGTTACATAGTACAAACAATACATAAACCTACCTCTACAAGCTTAGTCATCTAGGCACTCTCTCTGGCATTGGTCGCACACTCGACGACCCCATGTCAAACAATGACAGTCATATTTATACACAAGCCTATGTGGTAGTTAAGAAAACTACCATACAGTAACTACCAAAATTTCAATTATCTAAGGGATGTCAAAACACCCTTTAGACTTACAATAACTTCCTAAAAACCCTCTAACCGCCGCTGCGTCCTCTGCCTGAACTTGTCCGTGTCCAGCTGAGTGCCGCCGCACGCATAGGCGCGTCCGTGCGTTTCCCCGGGCGCGCACATGATGCTAGCCCCGCACTGCTGCTTCGCTTGCTGCACCGTTTCACTGCGCCGCACACTGGGCGCGCCTTACGTTTCAAGGCATATCCGAGTTGTAACTATCCAGGACCATGTTCACGCGGTCCTGTCAGAACGGAGCCCACATCCCTAGGCGCCCCCGCAGAAACATCTCCGCACGCCCTGCCAGTCCATTGTCATCAATGTATTGCCTTAGCACCGTTCCGCATAGGCAACGCCCTTAGTCACCTCTGCTCATGCAAGCCTGTATTGCTAAAACATCAATGCATCATGGGTCAAACATCTAGGCCGTTACAGGATGGTCTCAACACAAAAAAAAAATCATTTTAAAAAAATAAAGACATATTAAGTTATAATTTAGTATTTCCATTTTAAATAAATAATTAAAAATTCCAAAATATAATATAATAATTATGTTTAACTTTCAATTCTCTTTTTCTTATTCGAATAGTAGCTACAGCTCTCGAAAAACGTATAATTCTTTAAGATTTTTTTTGGTGTTTAAGTAAACATTATTATTTGTAATAAATGGGCTTAAAATGGGGTCGGTCGGTAATTAGTTTTTATTTACCGCTAATAACCGAGTCACAAAATAAAGCATCAGAAAAAAAAAGCTTTTATTCCTTCCGCGTATAAAACGGCCGCCTAATTTAATTAATTATCTCACTCCTCTTTTTTTCTTTTCTCAATCTCTCTCTCTCTCCTCCCGAATTCTTCAGATCTCCAAATTAATTAGGGTTTGGGTTCGGCGTTGGGAAGGCGTCGTCGCCGATCCGTTTAGGGTTTCGGAAGCGGCCGATCGACCGATCCATGGCGGCACAAGGACAGCAGGGGCCGGAGGCGGAGGCGGAGGCGGATGACTACGAGAGCGACCCCGAGGACGCGCCGCTGCCGTCGATGCGCCGGCGGGAGGCCAGCGACGACGAAGATGCCGACGGGGGCTCCGACGGTGGGCGGAGACCCGCGAGGAAGGATCTCGGATCCGACGGGGAAGCGGATTGGCAGGGCGCACCGCAGGTCTACGACGACGAGGAAGACGAGGAGGAGGATGGCGTGTACTATGACGACGAAGAGGACGAGGAACTGGGCGAAGAAGGAGCGGCGGAGGACGATTTGCTGGAGGAGGGGGGAGGCGAGGAAGAGGGGGCGAGAGGCGAAGCGGCAGGGAAGGGGGGCGGGAGCCAGAACAAGGCCGGTGAGAAGTCGGCGGAGGCAGAAGCTCTTCTGGAAAGATCACCTGGGGATGATGAGGGTGAGCAGGAAGAGAAGCAGGGCGAAGAGGGAGAGAAGAAAGAGAAGGAGGCGTATGCTGTGCCCACAGCTGGGGCGTTCTACATGCACGATGACCGCTTCCAGGAGAGCGGCAGGGGGCGTCGCAGGTGATTGTGCTTTGCATCTTAACTGTGGCTAGTCGTTCTGAATTGCCTTCATGCTTCGTGTACTAAATGACCGGAAATCTGGATTTTTTACTACAACGTCCAGTCTATCTCTCTCTGTTTGTCTTGACAAGTTCTGCTGCTGGTCTTGTTCTTTGTTTCCTTTGTTCTCGGTTCTTGGAAATAAATTCAATCCCGTTAGTTAGGATGAAAGCTTTCTTAGGCAATATTGTGATCACAATTAGTATTCTTTACCTTTTTCATTAGTATCTAGTCACCAGGAGAAAATAAATATATAGTATAAGTGATGCACAATATTGAATTTCACACTGCACCACTTTGGTGCAGAGACAACTCGGAAAATGTTCAATTGATAATAATTCACGTACTATTTGTCAAACAATTCACACTTTGAATTTCATTTTACTTGTGAAAAATGAAAACCTGAGGTCCTTGCAATTTTTATGTTACTTACGATGTTTATGTTGTTTTACTTCTTGCGTTGTTCCATTTCCTTTTTCTGATTACTTTTGCAAAGTGGAAGCTGTGGCTTTGCTATTGAATGTTTTATTCAAACTTCAGTCATTTGGAATTGAGCGTCACGTGCACACCCTTGTCTTGTGCACTCTTGTGCATTTGTCCTTTGACTGCATACTTAACTGAGAAGATAATTTTGTAGGCGCATGTTTGGTGGCCGTAAATTGTGGGACTCTAAAGATGAGCATGCCTGGGTCCATGATAGATTTGAGGAAATGAGTCTGCAAGATGATGAGGTATACAATTTTTTCTAGGGAATGCATGTTCCTTTTGCCATTCAAGCATGTCTTCTGATGCATTGCGGAAATGGCCTACTCCAGGAAAAACGAAGATCCAGAGGTCGATTTAGAGGTCGTGGTCGAGGCAAAAACCGTGGTGGTGGTCGTGGTTATGCTAGAGGCGCCCTGCCTCACAAGTATTATGATGATGGTAACAAGCAAAACAGTGCACCAATCACTGTTAAAGGACGAGGGCCTACACGCTATGATCCGATTACAAGGAAAGTCAGAGAGATTCATGGAGCTCAACAGAAACAGTTAGTCATAAAGTCTCTGAGTAGTATTAAGTTTAAAATATGTTCTTAAACTATTTTCCAATGTTTTTTTTTCTGTTTGTTCAGATCAACTGCAAAATCACAAGATACTACATCAAATGCTAGTACAGGAAGGCAGTCATCTCAAGCTGCAAATGTGCAGCCAGATCCTACAGTACCAAGGAAACATGTTTTTGCATCAAGCTTGAATTCTGCCTCGCCTCCATTTTACCCTTCTGGATCATCCAGTCAAGATATCTCGAGTCAGAAAAGGGACACACATCCTTCGAATACCAATAAGACCCTGCCTTTTTCCATGCAGATGGATGACCATTCTATGGTACCACAGTCTACTTCTTTGATGAGAGGAAAAGCAGTAATTGACTCAGTTGGTAATGGCAAGTCATATACGAGTGGTGCTCCTAGATATGCTTCTGATAAAAGTTTGGGTAGCTCTCATCCACATTCTTCAGGGCTTTCATCCCCATCCACAAGTGTTATTCAGACCTCTAGTTCCAGGGTTCAAGGGAGGGGCTTAAATCCTAATGTTCCACCAAGCACTCAACATGCATCATCCCTTAGTCAAGTTGGAAGAAGTTCTGGGGCTTCTGTTCAAGGCCAGTCCACATCAGGACAACAAAGGCTGATCCAAACTCCAGTACAATCTGCACTGCAAATTTCCGCACAACAATTGCTGCAGCATCCTGGTAGTGATAATCAAGCTTCATCCCCGCCCTCTATGCATCCATCAGAAGTTGTAGAGGCTGGGTCACCTAAATCAAAGAATTCATTGGTCACCAAGGGAAAAACTAGCCAAGGAACAGGGTCTGGAAGGGGCACCTTTCTATATGGTGGACCCCAAGTTATTGGAGCAACTGGTGCCATGGGCCTTGCCCATGGCGATCAAAATTTTCCCGGAACGCCTGCTCTCTTACCAGGTTTCATATACTCTTTTCTCGTTAGTTGTTTTCCATTTCCCTCTTTCTTTTCCTGATTTTTTTCTGATTTGAGTATTACCTTCCCATCTTCTTTAATGTGGCAAAATAGGTTAGTCTAGGGTTTTGCATTATTTCGTTCAATTTAAATATTTTATTCTGCTCTTCTGATTGAAATATAATTGTGTGAAACCATTTTGCTGAAACTCTAACAAATTGTTTGTTATTTCTGTAGTGATGCAATTTGGGGGCCAACATCCTGGAGGTCTTGGAGTTCCTGCCATGGGCATGGCTCTTCCAGGATACGTGGCTCAACCACAACTTGGTTTTGGCAATTCTGAGATGACTTGGTATGTTAGACATTCTGCTGCCACGGTTGAGTATGTTTCAGATATATATCAGTTACTCTTGTTTCCAAGTTGCTTATCTCCTTCAGTTTTCCATCTGTCATCCAGACATCTGTTGCATGTTCATGAAATGTGCTTAGAGACACTTCAAAATCTTTTATACAATTTGATTTTAAATTTTTTTCCTGATTTTTGTCGTCCATATGCACTTCCCTTTTATATTGTGCTGGGGAGATTGATGCATCTTCATCTATTCTTATATCTCACAAGCACATTTTGCTTTATTCCTGACTGCTGTACTCTGCATTAAAGATCAGGATGCAATGAATTGAAAATTTGAGTTATTTTATAGACAATCATAATTTCAGAAATAAAGGAAAAGAAAAAAAATGTTCCCTTCACAAAGTATCATCAATTTTAAGCAACATATATGACGAGAAAGTTTAAGGTTCTCTTTACAAAAGGAAAGTTCAAGTTTGATGAAATATTGCTTAATCTGCTATATCTCATTTTTTTAATACTTGAGATGGCTGTTAATGGTTTTGTTGAGTTTTATATAATTGTTGATATCTTATTTAAAGTCTATAGAAGTCTTTTAATATTCTACATATATTTAGAAGTTGGAAGTGTTATTTTTAGTTCCCTCCTTGCATGTCATACTAAAACTTCAGTTTTTCCATGTTGCTGTCAGGGTACCTGTGTTGGCAGGTGCTGCTGGAGCGTTGGGGGGATCTTATCCGTACATAACACTTGATGGTAGTTATTATGCTCGTCCATCGGGTCAATCATCTTCATCTACTCCTGCAAGGTTGCCTTTATTTTATATATTTTTTTGGAAGACATGTCTTACCTGGTCATTTAATTTTCACTATGTGATCTCTCTCTCTCTCTCTCTCTGTCAAAAATAATAAAAGAACATATATGATCTAATTTCTTTCTTTGTTCTCTGGATTATTCATTGTGGTTTCAAGAGGAAAGAATGATCATATGGTCACACATGAATTTTTTCCCTCGAAAAAAATACGATAAGTGAACTTTTGGGCTTTATTTCACAAGATAAACTGTTTCTAGCCTCCTAAATTATAGTATTCTTGTATCATATGAAATTGTTAAGGTTCCTTTTGACTACCATGTTGTCAATAACTGCATTGTTTTTATTATGAGTAGGAAATGTGTCTAGATACTCTTGTTTCTTTTTCTGTTCAAAGGAAAAACTTGTAAAAGAAAATATTGTTCTTGTTTTTTTTAGCTCAAAGGAAAAAAAATGAAAAAAAAATAGTACTCTTGTAAAAGAAAAGTCACAACTGCATTTGGTGTATTCTTTCTGATCATCAAAATTTTTTCTCTTGTGCAGAGAAATTAGTACGAATAAACAAACTACAAAGCCTCCACAAGCTGGTAAACTTTTATTTATTACTTTCTTATTTGCATATATGTTCTTTTCCCTGGGTGCATTCTCTTTTGATGAGTGGTTAGCTTGTTTCGTAACTTCTTTTCCTTTTCTATTTGTTTTGTGCAGAAATTGTGAATGATGAACTTGCACAACGCCAGAACAAACCACGTAGGCAAGTCATCACTTTGATTGTTCCCACCTTCCAGTACCACATATATGTACTTTTGTTTCTGTCGTACTTGTTCTTATGTAAATTGGTATGTTGCAATGTTGTCATTAAACAGGTACTCAGAAATGAACTTTGGTCAGTGAAGGTCATATTGGGAACCTATTTGAATAAGCAGCTTGGTCAGTGAGCTTTCTCATTTTAGCTGAACTTTCTCCTAATTTATCAGTCGATTGAGACATAGATGCCTTTCTCAAAACAAATTGAGACACTAATGCGTGAGTGTTGGTGATGCAGATCCAATCCAAAGCCCTGTGTGATATTCAGCTTTCTGATTTCGTCCAGTCGGCCCGTTTAGTCAGAGATGTTATTGATAAGTATGTGTTGTTACATCTGATATTGTTCTGAGTTCCACATCACTGCATCCTGAGATATTCATTTTCTGTTTTCATTGATAATAACAATAACAATAACAAAGCCTTATCCCACTAGGTGGGGTCGGCTACATGGATCATACGATGCCATTGCGCTCGTTGATCTATGTTCATGAGATTCGACGAGGTTTTACGTTGGCTGTCGAGGCCTAACACAACCCTCCTCCTTTATCCGGGCTTGGGACCGGCTATAAACATAGGCGTAGTTTCATTGATAATATAAGTGAAAATCCATATCAGTAAACATAGCATTCAAGATTGAAATTCAACTCCATGACTATATATTTGCATGAAAATGTCACATTTAGGTTGTGAGTAAAAAATGTTGTTGATTGAAACAATTTCTTAACTTTCTTTTCTGGAATGAAACACTATTGCAAAAAAGGAGAAAATGCCTGAAAGTTGTGTATCTGAAAGCAAGAATCAGATATATGCGAAACACGATTATTTCTTATTCTTTCAGAATCCTTTCACATGAAAGGAGGTTTTGCGATCCCAAGGAAACATATGAATAGGAAAAAGTGTGCAAAATGCAAAAGTGTGCAAAATGCATATACTTAGGGTAAGCGAATCTCAGTATCATAGATGTGTTTGTCAAAATACTCAGTTTCTCATTGTAGTTATGTTATCTTGTATGGTTATCACATGTGTATGTGTTTTGGTTTCAGGTTGTGTTTATTTCAGGAAAATGTTTTCCTTGTTTTTCTGTGGCAACGAGGATAAATTTGATCAGAAGAAAATATTTTTCTGGTCAACCCCCTCTTTTTTGGGGTAACATATTTTCCAGATTCATAATATTTTTCTATATATAGATAGATAGATATATATATATATATATATATATATATATATATATATATATATAGAGAGAGAGAGAGAGAGAGAGAGAGAGAGAGAGAGAGAGAGGTGCTGACCGCGCAGTAACATAGTGTACGTGTAAACAGATGTTGCACATGTATATATCAGTGTGTGCACCTAATTTGGTCCCGCACCTTACTCTTTCTGATATGTGTAAGATAAATTAATTTTTCTTTCACAATCAAATAAAAAAAGTTATCTTTTCCTCAATAACTTAATTTTAGCTAAACAAATGCAGCCTTTGTTGACATTTGTGGGGAATCCTTTCTGGGATGTCCCTAAACAAGAATGCAAAAATATACCAAATCCAGCCAATTTCATCCTGTCATGTTTGCATTTCTAGATTGAGCACAAGTTTGAACTTAAATATCTTGTGTACCGTGCCAGAATGAACTTAGATGATTTTTTCCAGTAATTTTTTATGCTACCGATCCCTTGAAGGGAGGTTTTCATCGGGCGCACTGTTCAGCTTCTTTTTACAAATTTATGAAGCATAATTTAGAAGTTCATCACAGTAAAGATAACCATCTATAATATTTTTTAGGTTCTTCACAAAAAAAAATCGTTATATTAATCTAATCCTTGCCAGTGTAGATTGTGTTTTCCCATCTTGTAAGGCACAGTAAGATGTTTGGATTCTTGTTTACAGTTTGCACTCATATTTAGTTATTCATTCTGTGTACCTTTTTGTTGCATCTTTTATTTTAACATGAGAATTGTATACGATATAAGTGTGCGTTCCATTAACTTTGTTCTCTATGATGGTGATTTCTGCAGTTGTATAACGCCTATTCTTGCTGTATACTGCAAGATGACCATTTCACAGCAGGATGGGTGGCATTGGTGTGCTTGTTCTGTGGTGAGATTTTGGAGTCATACTGTTTGTGGAACGTTAGTTCCAAGAGTTTAAATGTGATTCTTTTTTATCCCTTGTGCAGGTATTCATAGTTTGGCCCAGCTTGTCAGAAAAAAGTAGGTACCTTTCCTTTTAGTAGATAACACAATTAAGGTTTGGGAAATAAGGTGCTGTTGGGTGGTTTGCTCGGCTTGTTTCATGTGTGAATCGCCATGGAGCCATCTTTGTTTAAATTGCTACACTTTTAGTTGGCATTTGTCTAGTATTTAGATACAATTGTTGCAACATCTTGTGGTCTCGCACTTGTTTGTTTACTGAGGTGCTTAATAAGCGTTTCTCTTGGACTTCAATTATTGGAATTGTAAAGGAGGTTTGTGGATAGTAATGCGCTTTCTATTTGGATGCTTTTTTGTATTACGACTTTGATTCCAATTTCTTGATGAGCGTGATTCTGTTAATTGCTTAACTTCTAGGAGCTTCTGATCCGGAACCTAGACAATGGATTGGTTGATGATGGAGGAAGAGCTCGTCTACTTTTATCTTGTTCTTAATTTTGTGTTGTTGATGTTGTTACTTGTTGTTTTTTGTAACTAATCAAACGCTGCTTGGATTCTCATAATGTTGTTCTTTCTTTCTAAACACATGATCTAACTTTCGCCATGTTATCGAATTTAATCTCGTTCACTTCATAGTTGTCTTATGCAAAAACTCTCTGATTATGATGTAGCAATAGTTGGGAACATGAATGATGCTGATTGCTTGCTCGAGTTTGGAGAAATGGATGGAAAAGGTTGGATATCTGAAAATGTAGCAGGAGGGGACATGTTTCTGTCTGGCACCCACGCAATTAAAAAATGAAAAATGAAAGAGAACCCACTTTGTGTGCTCGACCCAGCGACACGGTGCGCTGGCCACAGCGTCCAACTGCTCGAGGTCGGAATCTTGATTCGTCCTCCTTCATGTTTCAAAAGTGATGAAAAGGACCACCTTGTCCTTGCATGCTCTTGCACCAATTGCTTTCCCTCTCCTCCTTTTTGAAAGATTTAGCATTATTATAAATATATTATTAATGCAAAAAAAAAGAGCAAAACAAAATCCTAAATAGCCATATTATGTTGAGATTAAAATAATATTAACGACCCTATAACTTTTGCTTGATAAAAGTGTTGATCTGGTGATACAGACTTGTAAACATGGAGAAAAAAACTAGGTTGTCCCTAAACCTTGAGTCATAAAATCTGAACCCTCTTAAATTGTAAACCTTCCAGATCGTTTGATGTTCAGTTTGACATTAGAAGGGAGACCTGATTTTGAGCACTATTTTTTTGAATACCCATTCGACTTCTAAACCTCATTTGGACGAAGAATATCATCACGAACAAGAAAGAGCTTGTTCTCATTTTTTTTTCTCAAACATTCATTCTTTACATTTGTGAGATTTACGTCATTTATTGCTCGAACACATGAATTACTGAGAGGAGAGTCTTGCTCTACCCAAGAACAAGCTTGCTCTCGATGAATTATTTGTGAGGACAACTATTTTTAATCCTAGAGCAAAATGATTGAAGCCAAACGAGGACTGATCACTATTTTTTCGTGATAAAATAAGTTTTTTCATAGTTATAATCTTAGCATGTTCGATAGATTAAAGAATTCGGAGCCAGAATCTTCACCTAAAATTCTTTACTGTTCAACCCCATTATGTTAGTCGATCGGTGTGCATGCCACGAGCGTTGTTACAGGGTCTTGTAGCCAAGTGCACGTTAAAACGTACGCAGCTCAGGTCAGGGCAGGGCAGGGCAGGTCAGCTCAAGTGTGACCCTCCCCCACATGCATGCCATCCATCTACCAATCGATTCCTTTCCAACATCGACTCATGTGGCATTTCTTCCTTTTTTTCTTTTCTTTTCTTTTTCTTTAGGCAGGCAACTCTACCCTCATATGACTTGTATCAATTTAGTTTATAACTACTTCTAAGCCCCTTTTTTTTTGTTTTCTTTTTTAAAGAAATCTATTAAGCTCCCCTCCTTTCATCAATACCTGCTCACATGCATATGCATATGCATATGCATGGGGGTCTCTTGACTTCTGTCCATTTATCCACCACAACATTGATTCTACAATTCATTTATAAATACTCTTCATTTGTTAACGTATGCTTTAATTTTTCTTATTATTAGTTATCTATTTATTAAAAAATACTAAATATTTGAACTAATAACAATGGTGCCACTTTGTTGGTCAAGATAACTTTATTATGTGGGACGGGCAATAAATAGCTCTCTCTCTCTCTCTCTCTCTCTCTCTCTTACATACACCGTTATCTGGAGTCGCAATGTTGGAGTGGCTCGAGATGAGAGAGGTGGCGACGTGAAGCTTCAATTGCCTTTGTTTCTTGTGCTATAATCTTTAGGGAGGTCATTAATGGGGAGACGGGGCTTGGAGAGGGTATTGGAATGCTTTGCTCTTTCCATTTCTTCGCCGTGTTCTTGCGTTTGTATCAAGTCCTTGGAGGAGGAGGAAGATGAGGAAGCTGTTCAGGAGCAGAAGGCTTTGCTGCAGAGCCATTTGGATCAGATGTTAAAGCTCAAGAACCTTGTTGACAGCAACAAGACGCTGGCTTTCCATCTCGAACCCAAGGTTATTATTATTATTATTATTATTATTATTATTATTACTACTATTAGTAGTAGTAATAATAGTAGTAGTAGTAGTAGTACTAGCCAAGAAGTCCTAGTAGTAGTAATAGTAGTACTAGTAGTAGTCATTTAACAAGAAGTCCTATGTATCCAATTGAACAATTCCTTTTCTTTCTTATTCTGGCCAAGTTCGTGTACAGTCAAGAGCTCTTCCACAGTTGGTGAAGTTTTTTTTCCTTATTGGATTGTTTGGTATTAGGTTTAAACCACTTTTTGTAATACCCGAAAAAGGAGTTTTTAACAGATATATTGGTTTTTTTTTGCTGTGGTGTTTTCTGCATCTTTTCCCTTCCTATTGGTTAATTATTTTGAGGAAACAAAGATTTTATTCTGCGCAGTTTGCCTACTCAATTCAAAGAACTTTTTTATTATTATATTTTACTGATCACATTATCTGGTGACTGAGTTCTGCAGACAGTAGAATTGAGGGTGTCTATGCACTGCAATGGATGCGCAAGGAAGGTTGCAAAACACATCTCCAAGATGGAAGGTACACTTCCACCTCTTACCTCATAGATCTTGCGATTATTGCTTGCTGCTTTCAGCTCATGGAATAGAAGTTTCATGTGCAATAACTTTGAACAATAGTAGTACTACACTACTACTACTATGATAAAGAAATGAACACTGTTTTTTTTTTTATCATTTTCTGAACATCATGTACATTATAACAATGTCATCATCGATCGCAATTGTCGTTTACGTTACAAGTCTTTGATCAACAGTAGCATTTATTTGTCCGTAGTTCAAGCTTCACTTGTTTGTACTAATAAATCATGTTCATGCTTTCTCAATTTATATAATTTACTAAAAGGACCAGGAAAACTATTACAACAAGAAACTTTAATTTCTAAATTATGCCAATTAAGCTTTGTTTCTTCTTTCTTTCTTTTAAATAGTTTGTTACTTGGAGCATTTAATTGTTGATAGCTGATACATACACATATAATAAATATATATATATATGTATGTATGTATGTATATTTGTCTTCAACTTGGCTCTAAAGAAGAATAAAAGAGAGAAAAGAAAGAAGAAACTTCTCTTCTCTTATCTTGTGTAGTGTAAACGACAAACCAATTATTTGAAATGTCTTGTGCACCTCTGCAAATGTAGTGCATCCACTCCATCACCAATGGTCTCTTTTGCAGGCGTGACCTCGTTTGAGGTGGATTTGGAGAACAAGAAAGTGGTAGTCATTGGGGACATAACCCCTTTTGAAGTCTTGGAGAGCGTATCCAAGATCAAGTTTGCACAGCTCTGGTTGGCTCCTTGAAGTCTTATCTATGATCTATCTATATATATATATATATATATATATATGAAAAATCTCCATGATATATAATATATATTCTCAAAATATACATCAGCACAGCAGTGGAGAGTCATCTCTTTTTTGTGAAACCTTGCACTATTTAGCCAGGGTTTCACCTTCATGTTCATGCAATGATTAAGATTAAGTTACATAGTTCTCAATTTGTTTCTATCCCCCTCAATCATGCAAGAATTTGAGGACATGAAAAATATTGATTGTAGTTGCTGTTTGTTTCTACCATAATATATATAATATATGTATATGGTTGGATTGTTGTTTGGTGTAGTTTCCATGTCTTGTAGAGAAGCTGCCATCCTCATGAGTTTGCAGACAATATAATATTCTGATCCACTTACAGAAATGGAATCTGTAAATTGATGTGCACAGTGTTTTCGAGCTTTTGAAGTTGATCTGAAGAAGACAAGCTTGTCGTTGATTCTGGTCAGGACAAGACCATGTCCATTATAGAGGCCTACTTTTTTCTTAATTGCTTCCACTTCAATTTTGAGCTGTCAATATAAATACATTAATGTGGACCCTTGAAAGTGCAACACTCTCATTGCATTGCATGCATCATTGGTCCAAAAGAAACATCATTTTAACTATTGACAGAAAGAAATGCACCACCAATACACATGAATCCATGGATGGATCAATAATTTTGATGGCCACTTGAACATTATATATATATATATATGAGGAATATTAAGGTGCGAACAAGATCAACCGTCCGATCGCGCATAGATGAGGATTGATGGTCAGAATGAAGAGAGAGAGTGTTGAGATAGAGAGAGAGAGCGCCTCCATCCTGACCATCTATGCGTGATCGGACGGCTGATCGGGCGATGTTCGCACGGTGCATACAATCTTGTTCGCACCTCTCTCTCTCTCTCTCTCTCTCTCTCTCTCTCTCTCTCTCTCATATATATATATATAGTATAAGGCTGCAGCTCAATTTCATATATCATCCATGCGTCGTCGGTTCTCCAACTCCTCTTGCACGTTTGTGCACATGGTTTTGCTCAAACGGGTGTGAGGTAAATATAAGGACAAGAGAGCCCCCCAATTAAATATTTCTCTTACTCATAAAAGAAAAAAAAAAGTCATGAGTTTGATTTTTAATCTATTTTTTTAAAAGAAAGTTAAATGCACTGCTCATTAACTTATTTTCATAATTGAAAAAAAAAACGTAATTTTCATGTCGAAAAATGGAAAAAATTTGAGGCACGGCAACTTCCATTCGAACTGAAGCTTACATCTGCACATTTTAGAACTGGGCCGAGTCCAAAGCCGAAGCCCGACTCAAAATTTGCGTTCCATGGATTGGTCGAACTTAATGGGCCGGGAGTACTTGAGCCCGAGTACACGAGTTGCACAAAAGGCCACCAGCACATCTTTAACTGGATTGGATCGTGGGCTCAAGGCCTATTTAGGCAAATTACTTGGTAGATCAACCTCTACTTTCTTTTCAAAATTTGTAAAAAAAAAATCATAATGAAATAGTTGTCGACATCCTTTAATTAAAGGCATTGAGTTGGACAAAGACATTTCAAGTTCATGGACCAACTAAAAGTTCGTAGGATTATTAAAAAGTAGTTTAGTTTCTTTTTTCGATATGGAAAGTCTTAGATATGATATATAACAAATAAAAAAACAATGCACCAACCAACATGAGAGCGACTTCTCATCGCTTTAGCAGATCTCGAGTTCGAGTTTGTGCGAGTGCAGAATTTTTTTGATGAAAACATCACCTACTATAGCAAGGTATATGACCAGGGACGACGCTAGATTAGTCGAGGTTATAATGGACCGAACTTAACCTGTGAACAGTGCGCTTTGTAGTGCCACACGGATTAAAAGACGTTACTACTTCTCGAATATCGGGTGACAACCGAAAAAAATAATGCACCAACTATTTTTCTCAACCTATTAAACCACGTCTTTAATGATATATTCTTATAAATTTTAATATATATATTTTCAATTAAGTTAAATGTTTTTTAATTTCAACTTGGTTGAATTAATCGATAAACAAGCCAAGTTGAATCAAACAACAATTAAAATAAAAAGTCAGGCCAAAAATTGAGTCACTTTCGATCTTGGAAGAGCATAAAAGGCTATGCATGTAGTGTATATGGGAATTGATTGATGCATGGGACGACATTAAGGCGCCGAGTGGTTGAATGTTTACTCGTTGAAGGGGGCGTTGGGTTTATTTAATTCCTCCACCCCGCCATCATTACTAGTTTGAGAAAATTCATGATATTGTAATAGAAGAAATTGATGATATTTTATGATAAATTTATACTTGGGTGATTGTAGAGCTTAGACGTAAATATAAATTGTGATCTTTTACATTCTTGAACTTATAAAATATAAACTTGATTAGTTTGCTGAATTAAAAAAAATTACATTGTATGCTCGTATCAAAATTAAAACATTGAAATTTGATCTAAGATATATTACATATTTATAATAAATGTATTATAATATTTATGTCTTGATAAGTAAGTTTATAAATTTATTAAATATAAGTTTATAAATTTGATCTAAGTATTCTCTTAAATTCTAGGCGATGATTTAGACTAGATCAAATATATGGATGGTGCCGAAAAATATAGAGACAAAAAGGTAAGTGTTTTGCTAATTGACTCAATAATTTATAATTAAATGTGGAACGAAAGATCAAGGAAGTGGCTCTCACTCATGTCACCTTGAGGATTTATGCATTGCATGTAAGGTCCCAAGATGATGATGAGAATAAAAGTTGGTTCCACATGGACAAAACACGGAGGTCACCATGAACTTATATGTAACATTCTTCCTTATAATTGAAGACGCGTTTTAAATTCGTGCGGACCGTATTGGCCCAAAGCGAACAATATCTTGAATGGAATCGGAGGTGTTACAGAAGGTATCAGAGCCAACCTCGAGTGCTCACTTGAACCATGTGGGTCGACTCAACGAGGACGTTGAGCCCCGAAGGAGAAAAGATTGTAAGGCCCCAAGATGATAATGATAATGAAAGTTAGTCCCACATGGGCAAAACACTGAGGTGGTCATGAGCTTATATGTAACATTCTTTTTTACCATTGAAGACGCGTTTTAAATTCGTGCGGACCGTATGGCCCCAAAGCAAACAATATCTTAAATGAAATCGAATGTGTTTATCCATGATCGCCTAGTTAACGCTTATCTGCGATTTCATATTTTTTTACTGCCTCAAAAATCTTATTTAATGATGAAAAAGCGATGTAAAATGAGAAAGATCAGCAATCAGCATAGCATTAATAAACGACGTAGATGGGCCATGAAATTAATAACAAAAGGAAGATGCATCTCAGTCACTAACTATTTGGCATGTCACTGAACATTTATGGGACTCACAAGCATTTAATCCGCAAAGCTGTAATCTCTCTCTCTCTGTCTCTCTCTCTCTCTCTCTGTGCGAGTGTTTGCATGTGTGCATAGTGGGTACTGGGTAGGGTCCTAGATGACGAGCCCAAATCCATTCATCTTCCTTTTTTGCAATTAGTGTCGGTTGCTTCTTCCAAAATATGCAAATGTTATTTCTATGTATCATTTTCATTCATCAATTCGATAAACTATATAAAGAATGCACGTTATATCAGTGCATGCGGTATAACATATATGAGACTCGCACAATATGATCCAAATGAGATTAATTATTAGCAAGTCGCTAGTTAAACCTAATATATATACATCATTTTTTCATTTACGCTAATTCAAAAAACTCAAAATTATGCATATACATAGTTTTTCATTTTCTTTTTTGTAGTCTTAGATCTGGTTCATGGATAAGTAGTAGTTTGGGCAACATTCATAGCTCATCAGAAGGTAAATTATTTTTTCAATGACACTTTTGATATGATATTTCGTTTTTAAAACAAAGCAGCTTTAATGAAAAGCTAGCGGTCAGTTCATATACATAAAATGATATTGATCTTATACCCTAAAAACTAAAAGTAAACGATGAATTTTGAATGGTTAATTTGCGCCATGAGTTAGATCAATAAACGCATATGATCTGGTGCCCCTTTAGTGAAAATTAATTTAAGGAGTTTGAGTTAATTAATCAAAGACATATGATATCTTATATATTTTCTCAAAATGTCAAAGATGCTTGAGTGTGACATGATATTTATATGGCAATGTTACGTAAGTATCAAATTATAGTTCAACGTGGTCCTAACCCATTTATGGAGATGCACATAACCATAACCAATTAAGGTAGGAACTGCCCGGTCATCGAAATAAAAGCTGAAAAAAATGATAAATACCTAGTTAAAAGAGATTGATAGGGAAGCAAAGAAAAAAGTTGAGAGATATCGAGCTCCATCAAATTTAGCACCAATGATAGCAATAACCAACAAGTAATCATGCATGAATGAACCAACCAAAGTTGCAATCTTTGTTGTGTTTATATGTACGTACGTGTGCAATTGGCTGCGCACGCAGAACTTGCTGTTTGAATAGTGTTCCCATGTACATGTTCAGGAGTATATATGCATGTTAATTAATTTGTGGGGGAAGAATTAATGGATTTTTTCAAGCTATTTGTTCGAATTAATATAATTTGAGAGGTAAACTTGAAGATTTAAATTGATAATTTTGGAACTTAATTTTAAGACCGTCCATTGCAACAATATTACAAAACCATTATTTATTGAAGAGAATTCTAGTTATTTTTTTTTCTTATATACGGCGAGCACTGTATTGAGCGTAACGTTAATGACCAGCCATGTATTGTTGACCATGCGTGCATTAAATTAGATTCATGTTCCTTTCCAATATCCATAATGTAATATTCCACTAGAAGAATTTTTTTCCCGGTTATGGAACGCAATCACACGAGTCCAAATATCCCTTTCTTTAAACCTGTTTAAATATTTTTCCTCTTTCACATTTGCAAAGACGTAGAGGGTCTCTCTCTCTCTCTCTCTCTCTCTCTCTCGGTATAATTAATAGATCGGACCGACTCTTAAACGTTTGGGTGCAAATTAAACATTAAACAATCGACAGCAATGTCTAATTGCATGTCCTAAACCACTTAAATCGGATTCAGATCTTGGAGCTCGATCGATGTAGACGGAAACATAACACCATTACCACGTACGTGATCATGTGGTGCCATGCATGGTATATGCTACAGCGTTCACATAGTTCTTCTTCCGATCTGATTGAGGACATGAGAAAGTTCAATGCACCTGTGCATCCAATCTTTTATATATAATATATATAGATATAAAATTAAGTATTACGTGCATGTGTGTTCCAGTCCTAACTCCTAATTAATACATAACTTTAGCTGTCTGTCGTTCTTCGCACGTCTCCATGGACAAGTACCCACCATGAATTTAATGCAGGAAAAGGTCCATTTTGGATGCTTTCCTTGGCGATGAGACCACCACAAAGGCATGCGGCCAAAGGTTCCACTCTCTCTCTCTCTCTCTCTCTCTCTCTAGTCGTCACCATTCCTCTTGCATATCCTTATGTAGCTGGCAATATACTCACACACTTGCATGCATGCTACATGAAAATGCTACCATTGGCATGCAACTTTATAGCACAACATTAACAATTATTGTTTTCACATTGCGGCATCATGCATACATATATGGTTATAACCAAACTTTGCTGGACTTGGTTTAATTATGTACGTAAGAGATGTATCGATCGAAAGAAGAAAGATACATTTGTTTTATGGTTATTGCAAACGAGGTTAAAATTAATTAAATATCATACTCTTAATTAAAAGCGTGTCATTTCGAACAAATAATAGGTTAATTAATTATGACTTACGAAAGGTAAAAACACTTAAAACATACTTAACTATAAACTATTTAATGATAAAACTTAGGTTTTCTATTACATTTTTCAACAATTATAGTAAATCGTATTTGAATCGCAGATATAAAGCTATAACATCTAATTATTATATGCGGAAGCCAGAATCATTGGCCACTTATACCACATTGGATAACCACAAATATAAAGCTATTAATTAAAACCACACTCTTGCATGCCAACCCCTTTATTATCTTGACAATGATGTACAAATATACAATTTTCTTTTCTTCTCTCTCTCTCTCTCTCTCTCTCTCTNAAATTATATATATATATATATATATTGTTAAAATAATTCTAAGAATAGAATCGTTCCTTTAAATAGTTAAATGTGATTTTTATGAACTTAGGATAGCAGTCAAAATAAGAAATAAAAAATATGTTTTTTCTAATTTAATTGTTAGATCTAATAAGTTACCTTCCATCTGTTTTTAATACACATATTTTTTTAGAAATATCTGTATAATAATAATAATAATAATAATAATAATAATAATAATAATAATAATAATAATAATAATAATAATAATAATAATAATAATAATAATAATTATTAATATTATTGCTTTTAGTTACATGATATACATTTCTTTTACTAAAAAATTATGATGTTAATTTAATTATATGGTAATAAATATAATGCTAAGCATTTTTGTCATAGAATATATATAGTAACTTAAAATATATGATAATATAATTATTTTTTTTATGGATTAGTTGAGACCTTAATTGCTATCGTGAAGGTAAAGTATCCATGCAAATTATACATTTCGATCTCTTGAAACCGAAAAAAAAACTATTTATATTTCTATACACCTACAAGTAAATGGAAACCTGAAGGTTCAGGACCTTCAGATTGTTCGGATCAACAACTCGACCATGTGAAGATGCCGCATATTTTATTACTTGGGGCCATGGAAAATAAGGTCGAAACCTTATTCAATCAAGGCGTTATATATCCAACAATGAAATCATATCATATTCTGTAATAATTTCTTACATAAGTTAAGAAAAAAATGTAACTGAAAAAAAAGCTCCACGGTTTATTTTCATATTTACGTCTCCCAAGTTTATAAATGAAAATACATAACACAACGTAAAATAAGTTTAATTTATGTTTAAGATATCGCTGAAAGAAGCTCCTTAATCTATTTTACAGATGTAACATTATTCTGTAGTGACATAATTTTATTTATTAGCAATAAATTGATGCATCAAACAAGTACTAAATGTACTTAATAATATACCTACATTGTTAGGTACCTGAACTCGGAAGACTACGAGGGAGGGTTCGGAAGGATGGATGTGGAGAACATGCTCCTGAACATGGAGTTCGACTACTTGGCTTGGGCCGAGAGCTTCGTGGCGCTCGCCGTCGGAGTGAACGATCCAATTTCCGTCGAAAAGGTCGGCCGGAGCTTCAAGAGCATGAGGCCCCATATTGCCGTGGCCGTGGCTAAGACCATCTTCTTGGGCGACTTAAGGGACGTCTTAGGAGAGGTGACGGTCTCCTGCACCATCGTTCAGGTCAGGAAGGACTTCGCCGTGCCGGTGGCCGTGGGACGTTACATGAAGAGCAAGATCAAAGGGAAGGCGACCTTGTTCGTCTTAGACTCCGAAGGCCATTTCCCGCAGCTCACTGCGCCCGGGATGCTGCTCGACGTCCTTGACAGAGAAATCCTTGTGACCAAGAATGATTAGAAAATTCAATCGAAAAGGGAAACTGGTGCGTGCATGCGTACGTTAGGGTTCCTTTATGTAGAAAGGCATTTGTATGTGTAGATTTAATAAGCAAATTAATTACGTTTTTTTCTGTTTTAAATAAAATATTTAAGTTGTGTTAAGGTATATTAACCGAGAGATCAATATTTGTAACTAGTGCATGACAAGTTTATTTTAGTTATAAGTCCTTTAATTTGCTTCGTCTTGGTTCCGGTGATATAATTTGGATGATTTTATGTGAATTTTTTAAGGAAAAAACTATGGATATGTTAGAATAAATTAAGTTTGGAGGTTTCAAAATAAGTAGAAAATACTGAGAGTTCTCTCAAAAAGTTGTCAACGTTTCTCCATGGTTAGAGTAGTAATGTGGTGCAATACTTGATTTGTTTCCCGGTATGTGTGTTTAAAAATTAGATAATAATAGTAAGAAATATTGATATGTTACGCGGTTAATTGCCAAGGGCAGTTAATTTCTTGTTGGAGAATATGAATGATTGTTGATGAACCACTATCGACTCTTCTTGGAACCTTTGTTGTGCAAGAATACGAAGTCCTCCATCATCTCACGGTCTACACTTTTGCTTCAGAAACCTTGCCAAAGATCTTATATGATTGGTACCTGCACATAAGAAATTATCGTCGGAGTTAATTATCATATTTTCTCACCTTTTATTTTTGTCTCCTCTCTCATGGCTTTTTTATCTTTATCTCATTTTGTTTGATGAAAGAGAAGGAGAGCGATGGGTTCCACAAATTCGGATTGGAGGCTCATAACACGCGTTCGTGTTCTTTAATAGCCGCTGCCACGCAGCACTCCGCCCCCCTCAACCGCGGCTGTTACAATGACTTCAACGATCATCTCACAATGATGAATGGTCATCCATAATGACCATAACGGTCCATCACGACCGTGATCAGTGATCACGGTTGGTCACATTACAATAATCTCCCACTTGACCAACGTCGTCACTGTGTGAGCACTCCCACTATCCGTGAGTAGTCTAACTGGAGATCATGCTTGAAGTTTCACTATCGGTAAATACTTCACACTAACTCAGGCACTCCTGAGTCCCATCAAGCCCACATGCTTGATAAAAAGTACTAGTTGCAATTTCCTTTGTAAGAGAATAAGCTAACATATTACTCGTAGGCATATAAGTCATTGTTTTTTTCCTTCTTTTCAACTATATCCTGAATATAGTGATATTATATCTCAATATGCTTTCCTTTTGAACTATTGGCTCCACTGTGTATCAAGCTTATCGCAGTTTAATTATCACAGTACATGGGCAATGTTCCTATGACCAAATCGAGCCCTAGTTCTAAAAAGAAACGCCTGAGTCATACATCATGGGTGACTGCTGTATTACAAGCAATATACTCAGCCTCCTGTGTGTGTCTCGCCACACACCCTTATTTTTTGCTATCCCAAGAAACGACTGCACTACATAGAAGGAACAAATGACCTGATGTAGACTTTTGGTCGTCAATATTTCCCCCGAAGTCTGCATCTGATATCCTTCTGCCTCGAGTGTATCAGCCTAGTATGTCAATCTTAGTTGTACAATCCCCTTCAGATATCGTAGTATTCTCTTAATGGATTCCCAATGAGCCTTTCCAGGATTACTTTGAAATATGCTAACAAGACTTACTGTGTAAGCCAAATCGGGTCTCATACATAGCATTGCATATATTAGGCTGCACACCGCTTTTGCATATGGCTCACCCAAAGGTTCTTGCCCTGCATTGGGACACTGACTTTTGCTTAGCCTCTTCCCAACTACAAGCGGTGTAGGTGCAAGACTGCTATTCAGCATCCTGAACCTCCTCAGTATCTTATTTATGTACTGTTTTTGATTTAAATTCAAACTCTTTGAGTTTCTGTCACGACTGATTTGAATGCACAGTACATAGGAGGTCTCACTCATGTCTGTCATTTCAAATCACTTGCTCAATTTGTCCTTGACCTCATTGAGCATCTATACATCATTCCCGGCAAGCAGTATGTCATCTACATATAGTGACAATATCATAAAACTGCTTCCTTCCTACTTGATGTAGACACAATGATCCAATTTGTTCGTCCTGAAATCAAATTGGACTATCGTCTCATGAAACTTCAAATACCATTGCCTAGAAGATTGCTTTAGGTCATACAATAATTTTCGGAGTTTGTATACTTTATCTCCTAATCCTTTACCTGAAACCCTTCAGGTTGTCACATATATATGTCCTCTGAAGTGGAGAGGTGATTGAGATCTACCCGTGCTAGGAGGCAGGTGCCGTGGCGAAGGCCAACGCGCTCAGGTGGGACATCACGCAGCTCGGACGAAGGAGAGAATCGAGATTGGGATCCCGCCGCCAAAGATGTGATCTGCTCGTCGACGGACCTGGTCGGCAACAAAAGGGACCGTTTCTGCCTACGCCTCCTTCGAGAAAAGAGTCACTCGTCGCACTCGGCCTTGCAGCGATTGCCCTCCGTCACGCGATGATAAGAAGGACGCCTTCTCGGCCAACGAGTGCAGCGATGCGATCCGATCGGCACACATGTTCGTCGAGGATGACGACAGAGATTCATCCTCAGTTTCCTCGAGTTGGAAATGGCCGCATGAGGAACGAGGTTGCTCGACCTGTGCCGTCGGATCCGAGATGGAAGAACCAGAAGCTCTGATACCAATTAATGAAAGAGAGGGAGAGCGATGGGTTCCGCAAATTCGGATTGAGGGCTCCTAGCACGCGTTCGTGTCTTTTAATAGCCGTTGCCACGCATCACTCCGCCACCTCAATCACGACTGTTACGATGACTCCAACGATCATCTCACAATGGTGATCATAATGTTCTTAATAATGATCATAACGGTCTATCACAGCCGTGATTAGTGATTACGACTGGTCACATTACAACATTGTTCTTATTTATATATTCTCTTTCACATCGTTTTCTCCTTATTATAAATTCATCTCTCATTATCTCTCCTTCTCTTTTTCTCCCTCCTCGTATATTTCTCTCTTTTACTTTCCTTCATTTCTCTGATCTCCTAAACTCTTCTATAGTTTCTCTTTTACTTTCCTCTCTTTCTCTCTTCTAAGCTTTTTATTCTATCTTAAGCATTACTCTTTCTTTCTCCTAAATTCTCCTCAACATAATTCAATATCTTTCTCTATCCTAAATATTTTCTCTCTTTTCTATACTCTCCTCTCTTTATCTCTCCTAAACTCTCAGTACATGTCTCTCATCTCCTTTGAGTCCTCTAATATCTTTCTCTCTCCTCTCCTCTTTTATATTTGTCCCTCCTAAAGAATTATATCTTTACCGTTTACTCTCCTATATCTTATATTTACTTACTCTCTCTCTCTCTCTCTCTATCTATCTATCTATCCTCTTCCCTCTACTATCTCATTTATTTTTAAGTGGATATATGAATGAAGAGAGAGATACAAATGATAAGAGAGAAGATATATGATAGAAAAAAAGTATAAAATGAGGAGAGATATGGGAGAAATTAACTATAGATAAGAGAGAAATTCTTGAGAGAGAAAATAAAATGTGAGGAGAAATAAAGAAGTGAAACTCGAAAAATATAATAGACTGATAAAATATAAAAGAGAGATAATAAGAAAATATAGGAGAAAGAATATACGTGAGAAATAAATGAGGTGTGGAATAAAATAATTAAATAAAAATGAGAGAGAAATAACATAATAGAAAGAGAGGAGAGAGAAATAAAATAATAGAAAGAGATAAATAAATTAGAGAGAAATGAGAGAGAAATGAGAGAGAAAGACAAAAATTAAAGAAAAAAATAAAAATATGGAAATAAGAAATTAGAGAATCAATAAGTGGACGTCATGAGAGATAGAGGAGATAGAAAAATACAGAAAAAAAAATTCATTTTTTTTTAGAAAAAGGAATGTATCAAAATGACTATACTTATTGTATATTTATATTACATTTATGTATAATAAAAGGTAAAAATGTTTTTCTGGTTCCATTAATTTTTCCCATTCATCTTCTTCAAATTTGCACCCAAACTGAATATAGTTTAATCTACACCAATTATTGTTTTCTATAAAAATATTATTTAAGCAATAACTCACCACACTCTACTCCATCATCCCATCCTACTTATCCATTACTTAATTTCTAAACAAAACTTTTGAGATGACTTTGTGGTGATATTGTGATTAATGAGTTATCATATTATATTTCTTTCAAAAAAAATGTGATGAGTAAGTTCAAGACAAACTTGCAGATATATATGTATACAATTGACCTAGTGGTGGATCAAGGATCTAATTGTAACTAACCAACTAACTTAAAACACACACACACATATATTCTTTTGTTTCCCACAAATTGACCCTATCTTTTTTTCTCTGGAAGCAAAGATCATTTTACACAACTTCAAGATGGAAAATTTATGTAAAACCGTAAGAGAGTTACAAGATCACGATCAGATAAGGATGTTGATGTTTTGTAGAAATCTTATAAAGATCGTAAAGATCTTATATATTAAATCGTATAATCGATAGTGAGTTAAGTATAAAACTCATAAGATAGATCGTAAAAAAATTAAAATCTTAACAATCTTGATTTAAAAAAAAACTTAAGAGAAATCCTGCAACTGCATGTTGGGCTTGAATCTTGTATCCATTGGATTTTTAAGATCATAAGCTTAAATAAATTTGCAAGTGATTTTGATCTACTTTGGGCCTTATTGATGCGACTCCCACCAACCGCATGGCTACTTTCGGTCTATGTATATATTGGGGAGACTATTACTCAAATATATTTAATATAATAAATTTAATTATAGAATATTAATACGTGTAAAAAAAAAACTATGCACCTATTTAAGATTCATAAATATTGAAACAATTAATATATTTCATTAACATGATAAAGTATAAGATAATAAATATAGTATTATTATTAAGCACCTAGTTGACATTTTTTTGCAACTTATTAAGTAAGAAAATGAGCAACAATAAAAATGCACTAAAGAGTTTAAGTCATATAAAATTTTACAATGAATTAAAGAGTTTATTTTAAAGTTCAACAATTTTGGTTAGCACACTTATACAGTAAATACATTTATATATTATTAATGTGAATAATGTTCTTTTTTTATCATTAAATACTCTTCACGTAGTATATGTATACATATATATATATATATATATATATATA
>LTAE01000166.1:77236-102023 GCA_001647135.1 Pontederia paniculata | reverse complement strand
AATGCTCCCAAGTTATCTTTAATGCTTTCTTAGGATTTCTCATGTATTACTCCTGTGTCCCAGGGAGACGTCAGTGTTTTGTGGGTCTGCGAGCATAGTGGCATTATTGTAATTAGGATGAATAGTAAAGTTGCACCCCTGACCGGTCCTCCACGCCACTCTACCCCCTGGGCCTGCTGTATATTGGGGAGAAGCATGCTATCCCCACCCCGGTTGTAACCATTTTGCATTGTTTAATGAAAAACTCTAATTTCTCAAGCAAATCGTCAATGTTTTTGTTGTTGCTCAAACGTTGATATTTCTGGTGTGCATGCCACAATAGCGGACCGAGCTCCACATTGTGACCAAATCGCCCCCTTCGGTGCGTCGCGCCCCTCGGTGCTCAATCATTTACGCACAGCGCTCCGCGCTGTCTGCTCAAGCGTCGCCGCTCAGGACGCTCCGTGCAGGCTGCCCGTGCGTCGCCGCACAAACTCTGTGTCCTGTCGGAGAAGCGCCCGCTCAAGTGCCCACCAAGCGCCACTCAACCATCGCCGCACAATCGCTGTCAAGCGCCCGTCTTGACGCCACGCGCAAGACACAAAGCACGACGCCGCTCCGCGGTCCCGTCGTGTCCCAAGACTTCCGCTGCTCACATACTCGATCCGCTCATTCAGGCTTGTCTAGACGCTCCGCTCGCCTTGATGCCGCACGGGGGTCGTGTCCGCACAAATGCCCCGTGACACGCGCCCATGAAAATGGAGCTGTTTTGACAGACCCGACCATGTGTGCAGAGTTGCACCAGAATTGTTGGAATTGACTTGGTTTGACCTTTGGGAGTTGCTAAACAGTTAGGAGGATTTTAGAACTTAAGAGATGGTTATTTGAATGGAGGTAGTTACTATAACTACCTTAGACTTATATAAAATCCCATGCACCTTGAGGCTTCATGGAATGCATGCTTTGGTGGAAAACATTGTTGTTTTGGACATATAACAAGGGGATTTCGGCCTGAGCATTTTCCATACACATTTCCTATTTTTCTAACCTCTATTTCTTAAGTTTCTGGACTGAAACTTGGCTACCATTAGAAGGGTCCGTTTTGGCTAAGTGTTGGTCACACCAATGAAGGGAACAAGGGCTGCTTAGAGATCTTTTGGTGAAGATTTCTAAGGTCGCGCGTAGGCAAAAACTTGTTGCGTGACATCTACCTCGCTAGTGGGGGCGCACAACCATGCGATGCCGCACGGGCATGCACAGTCGTGTGGCATCGCACATGCAGTCAACGCTATGCGGGCGAGCAAAGTCGTACAACACTGCACAAGTAGGGCGTGGCTGCGTGGGCACACGCATCAGCATGGTGCTGCACACGCTCGGGCCATGCGGGCTAGGTGCTGAGTCGCACGGGCAGGGGCCGCGCCTTGCGTACGAGAGGGGCACCACACTACGCGTGTGGGTAGGGTGCCGCACAAGACCCCTCAGAGGTTGTCGCGTATTATGATGCACAAGGTGTTGCTATGATACCACCAAATTCATCATAGAGGAGCCCCTCCAGCGAGCACCATCATGGATATCGCAAGGTCATCACCAGGGAACCACAAGGGCATTATCAAGCCCAAACACAAGGTGTCGACAAAGGTCATCATCAAAGGTGTCGCCAGATTGACAAATGAAGCTGTTGAGAAATGCATTGATGAGTTTGTGTTTAGCTATGAGCTGCATAGGCCAAGGCCCAACTGGGAGTTGCACGAGTGACATAGCGTGCAATTAGGAGCTACACATGCGGTGAATACATAGCTAGGAGTTGTGCGAGCAACATTGTTTGTAGGCGGGAGCTGCATAGACATAATAGGGCACAATTGGGAGCTACGAAGACATAACTATATATGAGCACAACATGAGCTTTGGTGGCAACGTAGAACACATTAGGAGATATGGATGTGCAAATCAAGAGGTTTTGCTTATCCAAGTGTGTCGGAAGGCATGATAATTTTATTATCATAGGAGGAATTTAAGTCACAAGATGGATCTATTAGAGTTTGACTAGAATTGTTATAGGAGTTTAGATTTGAAGTAAGAATTTATGACTCTATTTTCCTATTTAGCTAGTATTTAATTTATCTCTGAATTTAAGATTTTGAGTTGATGTAGAAGTATAAGATTTAAGAGTCTATAAATAAAAAAAAGAGATGTAATCTCAATGTCTTCCGTCTATTTTTTCCAAAGATAAATTCCTTCTGAAGGGTGTGGAGCCCGAGGAGCCCAAAGGAGAGTCTTGAGGTTCTTTCGCGATCCTTACTGCAATGGGGCTCGAAGATATTCTATTTTAAATCTCCAACTCTAAATAAACATCTATTTTTATTCGAGGACCTACTTCAATAAGAAATAAACTTGGTTAAACCTCTCAATGTCCTCCTTTATACTTGATTTCACATCAAAATATCATAAATAATTACTCATCCAACTCTCATCACACCACCCTCTGCTAGCTCTATCAACTTACAATTTCTTTCCGCAGTCCCAAACCGCCTCAGCTCCCAAACAAGCAAGAAGGCCAATCAATGATGGAGTTCCTCACTCCCCCACCCTCCTCCTCCTCCTCCTCCGCATCTCGTTTTGTTCGTCCCACCTCTTCTCACCGAGCGGCGTGTGAGTCGATGTCACTGCTTTGCCCGACACCATCGAGCGCCAAGCAAATGATCCTCTCTATCGTCTTCCCGGACGTGCATGAGAACTCGATCCCCTTCCTCACTTCCCCTTCCATCAAGTACACCGCCTACCTTGTGCTAATGGGCACCGCCTCCACTATCGCGGATTTGGTAACGATTTATGCTTCATGTAGGTCCAAGACACGAGCACTGGGCGGAGCATGTGGGAGTCGAAGTGCGGCTCCGTGAGCACCGTCAACACCTTCTCCCTCATGTTCACCCAGAATGACCTGGAGGTCTTCGGCGGTAGCAAGAAGGTGTGGGACACCCGGGAGCAGTCCGCCAACAATGAGTTCCGAGAGAGGGTCGAGCTCGTAGACCAAGGCGATATGAGGATCCGGGACAATAGTGGGGAGCTCGCTTGGAAGGCCACTGACGACTCGCACGTGAACCAGAGGTGCAGGCTGCCCGACTCACCATGATTCACTCCTGCCTTGCCGCTCCCATCGAAGGTGACACCAGGAACGTTCCCCTTTAGGCAGCCTGCGTAGGGAGGAGAGCACTAGCACCCGTCGGAGCTTACAACTAGCAACAACAACAGGGGGAGGAACATCCCGTAGGCTCCTCTGGAGTGAACTAGAGTTTTGGCTTCAGCAGCCAGCCACTAGTGGATAGGATTATAAATATAAAGATGTTACTCTTCCTATCAGCTTAAGCTTTTAGGATGATTGGTAGTACATCTAATTTAACATGGTACCAGAGTAAGAGATTTTGAGTTCAAATTTCGATGTTGCTCGTATTAAAAATTAATTTTCTCTTAATTGTTCATGTGTTGAGCTTTGAGCTAGACCAAAATTGTCAGCGGCCCACATGTGAATGAGAATGTTAAAATTATAAATATAAAAAAACTCTTTCTATCGCATTAAGCTTTTAAAATGATTTGTAATATATCTAATTTAACATGCATTATATGAGAGCTGCAGTTGCAATTGGTACGATGAGTATTTCATGTTGTTTGTTCATATTATTATTGGTTATTGCTTATATTAATTTAAGCCTTTAAAATTATTGATAGTATATCTAATTTAATAGATATTGCGTGCTCTCATGGACCAATTGGTACGATGAGTACCAAGTTCCGTGTTGTTTGTTCAGGTTACCGTTGGCCGTTGCTTATATACTACTGTCGTGTAGTTGGTCATTTATAATTTGGAAGTTGCTAATGCAGAAATAAATTGTTTCCTAAGTTATACTTTCTTATAAAAGCATTAAAAATATTTTATTTAACTTCGAAGATTTAAGCAGCCGCCGAGTGAATTAGTCCTCTACAAAATGATCATTAAAATCAAATAGTAATTTTTTAACCAGCTGTTGTTATTTTTTGACAACTTTATATTATGCGAAGAAAATTCTACTAGATGGAAATGGGCCGAGACAGGATTTAATTGGGCCATTTTAGGGCCTTAAATCCGTTACCAACTTCTTGTATCATTTCTTCTAAAACCTCTCCATCTCAAGGTTTTAGCACCAAAACAAACGGATAAAATAAAAAACCGAGTGACATGGCGCAAGCGGCCGTCGCCTCCGCCGCGATACCGCAGTTATCGTTGGGCCACCGCCTGCTTTCCTCCCTCTTCGCCGGAAAGACCCAACGGCTCTTCTCTTCGGCTCGCTCCAGCGCCAGCTTCCCTGCCCGCGGCCTCCGCCCCTTGGGCCCCGCGCCCTCTGATGCCGACGAGGATGACGGCAGCGGCGGACCCTCTGATGATCCTGGAGCCAAGAAGAGCCGCAACGAGCTCAAGCGGGAGGCGCGACGCGCCGTCAAGTGGGGAATGGAGCTCTCCAAGTTCGCCGCCCCACAGATCAAACGCGTTCTCAAGTGGGCGCTCGGCTGGTCGCAATTTTCGGTTCGCTTGCTTTTGTTCTTGATTTTGACGGGCATTTTATCCTTGGCAGGATCGCTTCACTGGAGCGCGAGGTCTTCGACGCGATTATGTTAGTGAAGGTGGAAATTCTAGTTCTCTTTTTTTGCTTTTGTTTGGTCCTTGATTTGTTCTGCTCATGAATAATATTGTATTTGTTCTTCCCAACGACAGAGATTGGGTCCTGATGTTAGGGAAGGGAGGAGGAGGCAGTTCAGTTACATTGGTAGGTGTAATGAATCTACTTGTTGCATGTTATTGATTACTGAATCAGGTTCACCTCTGCTATATGTTATATTAATGGATTAATCAGGAGTGTAAATTTGAGAGGTTACGGCAATTGGAATATAATTGGTTTTAAGCTTATTAACTAGTTCCGTTTATGCAAAACTATACATCATGGTGGTTGCCGTAAATGAGCGACAAGTTTGGAGTCTAAACGAATAACCATCTTCTTGCAGGTCCAAGTTGATAGTTGGCTTTTGATAGGAAAAGTGCATAAAATAAAGAAACTTGCATAAATAGGTGGCTTTTTCATACTTAACTACAAGTTGTGATTGATTCCCTTTGCTTCATTGGGAAATCATGTGAATACCCGTGCAGAGTCTGAATCATTTCCATTTTCTCTACTGTTATTTCCTTTAGACATTTACTATATGCAAATATATAAATGTCAATATGAGATATCTTGTTTCGACAATGGCTTGCAATTCTGTCACATTTTTTAGTTTTATTCAAGTCAATAATTCCATCTGCACCTTGATGTGTCATGAAAAACATAATTGGATTTCAAATTTAAGTTACAAAGGATTTCATGGCACTAACAAACAACTAGATAACAAGCAATTCTTTTTGTGTAACTATGTTCAGTTTGGTAGATCTTAATTTCCATATTGACAGTGTATGCATCCACCAAGTCAGTAATCTTGTCGAATAACACGACGGACCAAAAAAAGTTGTAGCATGGTAATGAGCACATGAATATTTTAGTTGACAAGAAACCCATAGCTAATCCGATATACATTTTCGTGTATACTTTAGCGAATGACTCATTCTCATTGTTGAAACTTGCAACTTCATGCTAACTTCACGGTAGATTGATATACTTTACTGAAGGTAAATTTGTACCTTATTGCTTGTGATGAATACTGATTCCACTCCGAACACAAAAAACAGGAAGGAAACAAAACCTTTGGACGCATAAATGTGTTGTTAGGCTGGCACTCTCCTTAATGCTTTTTTGATATTAGTCCTTGTCAATGATAGCTCATGGTTAGAGGCCAATGAAATAAAGATGAAGAAACAAAGAATAAATTCACCTCTAGTGATGCTTCTGGGGAAGCTTTGTTAAGGAAGGGAATCTAAAAAAGAGATCCTGAGAGTAAGGGTATGGTACAGCATGAGAGCTGAAGAGGAAGTTTCTTTCTTTATATTTCTCCCCATCCCGCCCTCTAATCATTTTGTGTTTCCTGTCTATTGATGGTAGATTGATATTTTCTTTCTTCTCTTCAATTTTATGGAAACAAAAGTTGATGGCATACTCTAATGGGGTAGTATACCAGTACTTGTATAATTAAACATATAATTTGAAATATGTTGTATAAAATATTTACTCTGTTCTTTATTTTCTATTGGTATTGTTTTCCCTTGTGTTTTATGTGAATTTTCTGATGCTGTTTGTGTGCATGATTCCCCTATAATAAAATTAAATTTAGAAATATATGATTGTGAATGAACATTACTGCACAGACTGATCCTTGTCCTTTCATCTGTCTGAGTATTAGAGTTGTAAATTTTGCTTATTTTTCTATAACGTCTAGTAGATGCTTCATACTGTAAATGATGGATTTTGAATGATTGCAAACATATCTTCTTCTTCGTGAACTGAATCCAAAATTTTCAACTGTGTCTATGATTTTTGTGGTGCCTAAGAATCAGTGATATCTTCGGATTCTATGCCTGAATTAAGTTGCCACATGGAAAATTGCTCATCACAGCAGTAAGCTTGTAGCTTCTGCTGTGTAACTCTAATAGTAATCCTAAAATGTACTTCATATATTTTGTATACTAGGATGATGCAACTTACAATGCTGCATTGCTAGAGTTTTGATTCTTTTTTTTCACAAGGAGACCCATAGTAAATTAGAAATAAAAGGGCACCGAATGTCCCATGGTGAGAATCGAGAACTCGAGAATTCTTGGGCTACGAGCAGGGTTACCTGTCACTGCACCACAACCACTTTCTTGTTAAGCCTTGATTTCTGATTTAATACTATATAATCATGCAATGTCTTTTAAACAATAATCTGTAACACATTCAAAAACAATCTCATGTGTGGATGATTAACATACTGGTTAATCATCCTCCTTTTCCTCAAAAAAAAAAGAAAATTTCAAGATTCCATCCTTCATCTGTGTTATATGTTTCTAGGAAGACTTCTACGTGAAGTGCAACCAGAATTGATGGATGCTCTAATTCAGGCTTCTAAAGATGGTGACACTAGTACACTACTTTCTTTGTCTGGCAATGAAACTTGGCCTACCGAAGATGATGATGATGAAGGAGATGAAGACACCTATGAGGAAGAGATAGCAACCAATGACACTTATGATCCTGTTGAGGTCCAAGAACCTTTAAATTGCTTATATCTACTCAACAATAATTCATTTACTTCTCAGTAACAATGATTTTGTATCAGAATATCAACCAGGCATCAGGGAATCATATGGAAATTGCAGCAAGATGGCTTGATGGGTTGGTTGATAAAGATTCTTCCATCACAAATGAAGTGTATTCAATCTACAATGTCGAGTTTGACCGTCAAGTATGTATATTATCAATTTGTAGAAAGTTTATGAAATTAAAAATTGAGAATTTTCCAATCTTTTTCTTTTATGTAATTATCACTTGGAGGATAGAAACATGGCAAATAATAGATAAGAAACTGATGCATCTTATACACTGAATTGTTTCCATCATCACCAATTTATTTCTCATTTAATTAAATAGTGTTTAGCAGCCTATTTCTACAATTTCAACTGAACTTAACATATTTCTTAATGCTACATGGTTTCTTAAATAGTGTCATTGGCAATTGTTATACAAATTAAACAAATATTTGAGAGCTAACCAGAATTTTGAGTTATAATACCAGTTCAAACTAGTTTGGTGTACCAAGACATATCTGAGTTGAATATTTTAATGTCTATTGCATACTACGTGCTGCTTTCTGAAACCAATGAAAATAATGGTCTTTCATTGACGTCAAATGTTCGAGCGGAAAGTCGCCTATCTTCGTAGTTCCAGAGACAAGAACTGTCGTTCTTGGGCCTCCTAAACATAAGGGAGGGATAGGGGGAAGGGGATCTTATATCATGAAGCTCAGAACTTTGAAAGCATCTTGGGACTTTTTCAAATGACACATGTACCTTGTTTGATTTCAATTGTCTGTGCACCTATCATAACTCATCCTGAATGTCTATTATGACATTTATCTTTCAACATTATTCTCGACATTTGTCACTTCTGTTTGAACCCTGACACATGTGAAACGAATATACTTCTTTATTTCCCTTTAAGGAAAAGGCACTATGGCTTCATCTTGATGATAATGTTTATCAGGCAGACACGACTTTGTAGCTAACGGATGATAGGAAGCACTAAAATATGTTGAGTGCACTTACCGAGGTAAAGATGGCATGGAAGTTTAGGATACATGAAAATGATCAATTGCCTAGTCTTTCTGAATTTTGCCCCTGTACTTCTGCCCTTACCCATTGCAGTTATCTTTGCATGATAATTCTAACAAGTATGAGCATAAGATTAGTACATAAGCATTCAGATGTTTGATCTTGGTATGGTCTTTCTTGCATTTCATGTCTATAATATTCAATTGTGTCCCGTTAAAGAATCGTGTTGTTATTTAAGGTAAATTTTATAAAGAAAATTCTGAACAATAAATTATGTTTCAAATTTATCCTCCTTTCAAAGTAAAGTCTGAACTTCTGTAAGTACGACATACATTTTATGTTATCTTGATGTCCCAAAATTTGAGGGATTGATGATGATAGTGTCATGACTGGTCCTTATTTTCGATGCCTACTTGGACGACACAAACTTATTTATCTTGTTTCTAATACTCGAAATCCACATCAATACAATGACAGCAAGAAAAGTTACAGATGGTAATTATACCTCAATAGCAGTAACCTCAGAGAGCTAAAAATGGATGTCACATATCCAAATGACCATTATTTTGTGATAGTTTGATGATAAAGGTTATGTTTGAAGTTTATATTATTACACTTTCAAAAGTTGGCTTTAAAGAAAAGGTAGCTGAGCAATGGAATAGAATGCCACTATCAAGCTCAACTACGAGGACACTACATGATAAACTTAAAAACCTTAGAACTTGGCTGCGAGAGTTCAAAAAGCAAGTAAAGGAGGACCGGGAAAAGAGAAGAAGCGATGCTTTGATTAATATATCCTCGCTGGACAGAGTGGAGGATGATCGGGTGCTTTCAGCCACGGAGTGACAAGCTCGAAGGCAATTGCAAGAAGTGGTGGCAGTGGAAGATCATAAAACTGAGGTGCAATGGCGCCAAAGATCACGACAAATATGGCTCCAAGAAGGCGATTCAAATACCAAATTTTTTCACTTATATGCGAGTGGACGCCGAAGAGCAAACTACATTGACCAACTCAAGGTCGACAATGAAGAATACACTGGACGAGATCAAGTTGGAGCAGCGGTGGCTGATTATTTTCGGGCATTCACGAGACGACAACAACCTGGAGAATGGAGGTGGAGCGGAAGTGGAATTCCTCGTCTCTCATCAGATATTGCAAGCAACCTTATTAGGCCATTCTCCGAGACAGAGGTGTTATGCGCTTTAAAAAATCTCAAGAGTGAAGGTGCTCCAGGTCCGGATGGATTTCCAATATTGTTCTTTCAGGAGTTCTGGCAAGTGGTGGGTAAAGATGTCATGGCAACTATACAAGAGTTCGCCTCCTCAAATAGGGGTTTCGAGAAGCTAAATAAATTTTTCATTTTTCTCATTCCTAAAAAGCATTCTGCTGAGCGGGTGGAAGACTTCAGACCCATCGCTCTATCTAATGCCATATACCTACTGGTGGCAAGAGTTCTAGCAAACCGGTTGCGAGGGGTTCTTGACTTTCTGGTTCATCCGGTTCAATCAGCTTTTATTTCTGGTCGATCTATCACTGACAGTTTTACAATGGCATCAGAAATTGCAGCTTTTTGGAAACGCTCCGGCAGACAAGGCTTTCTTTGGAAAGTGGACTTCTCCAAAGCTTATGACTGTTTGGATTGGAATTTCTTGTGGATCTCCCTTCAGCACAGAGGCTTTCCTCCCTTATGGATTTCTTGGATGAAACGATGTGTATGCACCGTTTCTTTCTCTGTTCTAATCAATGGCGGACCAATAGGTGGATGGGTTAAGCCCCAAAGAGGAGTCCGACAAGGCTGCCCATTGGCTCCAATGCTCTTCGTTTTAGCAGTGGACGCCCTTGCGAGATGCACTTTCTCAGCATGTGAAGCGGGTCTCTTATCTGGTTTTTCTGCAACAGCAAATCAAGGTACCATTGTTCCATTGTTACAATATGCTGATGATACCATTTTTTTTATAGAAGGGTCAGTTGAGGCGGCACGAAGGATCTCTATTATCATCGACATTTTCAGCGACTTCTCAGGACTATGCATAAACAACTTGAAGTCGTCATTTGTTCCTTTCGGCATGGATGAGGTGATGGCACATAGATGCTCTATGGAACTCCAAACAGCTAGATGCAGTTTGCCGCTCACATACTTGGGGCTTCCACTTTCGGATAACAGAATCCTCACCCGAGATTGGAATCCCATTGTGGAACGTGTTGAACGTCGTCTGCAAGGGTGGAGCTCAAGACTTTTATCTAGAGGTGGACGACTGATTTTGATTAAATCAGTTTTATCATCAATTCCAGTTTATTACATGTCGACGTTCAGGATGCCCGATGGAGTGATCCGACGTATTGATATTATTAGAAGAAGATTTCTTTGGCGGCATCATGGCACGACAAGGAGAGGATTAAATTTGGTTTCATGGGATGAGGTTTGCAGACCAACATCAGAGGGAGGCTTGGGAATCCGTCCACTAAGAGAAATGAACGAATCCCTTCTTGCAAAATGGGTGCCCCGGATAATGGGCAGCGGTGTTGACATCTGGTCGTCCGTGATAGCGGCTTGCCATGGTCACTCGCTATCTTGGGAGAACCGGCTAATAATCTCACAAGGAGCTTCATCCTTTTGGCGGGGTGTTGTGTCAGTGATGACAAGGATTCGTCCATTTTTCGTGGCATCGTTGGGGTCGGGCCATGGATTTAGATTTTGGGAGGATCCATGGGCATCAGAGGATCCTCTTGCTGTGCAATTTCCAAGATTATATGCGATAATACCTGAGAAGTTTGTTGTGGTGGCTAATTTTTGGTCAGGGAATCTACTATCTAATGGAGTTTGGACTCCTCAGTTCGCCTCTAACCTCTCGGACCAGCGGATGGAGGATTTTCTCCTGCTAATGGGAAGACTTGAAGGCAAAGCTCCAGATCCTTCCCAAATAGACTCTTGGATATGGTCTCAAGGTCAGTTTACAGTCACGAAAGTAATCAAAATTCTGATTAGTGATAATAGATTGGAGGATAATGATTTGAGAATGAATTGCAACATGATATGGAAGCTTCGGATCCCACAACGGTTGAAGATTTTTGTGTGGCTGCTGAGAATAAGGCGTTTACCTACAAGATGCTATATCCAAAGATGGGTGCAAGAGGCTAGCACGACGTGCTCCTTTTGTAATACTTTCGAAGAGAATATTGATCACATATTTTTTGACTGTTTGGTGGCTAGAGAAGTGTGGCATAGAGTAGGATGCAGGTGGATCAACACTCAATCGGCAGAAAGCTTTTGGAACTCTTTCAGGTGTGGTGGGAGTCAAGATCATCAAATACAAGTTTATGTTCCAAGAAGAAAGCATATAACACCATTTGCTTTCCTATGGTCTATGTGGCTCCTACGCAATGGATGCATATTTCGAGGGGAGAGATTATATGTGGAGAATATTGTAGCTATAGCCGATAGACTAGTGAACGAATGGATGAGATGCTAATCCTTTAATCTTCTAATTCTCATGTAACAAGAATATGTAAACCAGTATTGCGTTAATAAAATGGATGGTTATTCTTGGTAACCATCCTTTTCTCTCTCAAAAAAAGTTTGCATTCTCTTTTAATAAAAAAAAATAGTGTAGATTGGATCTGAATAACTGCTGAAATTTGGGTTGATCTTTTCTCTTATATTTTTACCTTCCTATTAATCTTTCTGTTCCCAATGGAAATCACATTATCAGCTTGTTTCTGTGAAATTATGAATTGATAAATTCATGATACTTGCCTTTGCAATTTTTTGTTTGTTCAGAATCTTCTATAGATTAATGTCATATACTGAAGGTCATTCAGCAGCATCATTGTGAGTCAGAAAGTAATAACTGCTATTAGTTAGATCTGTGTATGTCAATAAGCTCTCTGATCCTTTTTTGGTATGTCTTCAGCATGCATATATTTCAACTTGTTGTCAAAGTCTTGCCTAGGCTTTTCTTAATGTCATAAAGTCTTGTTTGCTTTCACTTGCAAAAGAACAGTAATGCCATGTTACAAATTTCCATTTGAATTCATAACCCAGGAATTGCGAAAACTTGTTCGAAGAGTACAATCAGTTAAAGAAGCTGATGAAAGCGGAGAGGATAGTGATGCCAAGTTGGCAAATGCAAAGAAGCCCCTAATTCGCTTCTTGCGTTCACTGGCAAAGAAGACTTCAGCTGAATTTGGTGTGTTCTTTTCTATTACTTTTTCTATTGCATTGTCACACTTCACGAACTGTACTCCATGTTTGCTTGCAGAATAAAATAGAGTAAAAGGAGAAAGTTAAAGAGAGATCTGGCTTCGACAGATGTCTTTCCTGGTAAAATTACACGAACCATGTAGAATGCAACAAATGTGCTCATTTTATGGCATGTTTCCAGTTGTACCATTGGTACAACTGATCCAGCCACCACTTGACCAGTAATTGCAGGTGATCTGACTTGCAGTGTGGCTGTGCAGTCACTGTTTTCCCTGTGCAGCACTATAAATCATGAAGGATCCCTCCCAAGGATCCAAGTTCTTGCTTTGTTTTATTTTCATTTTCTCATTATTCTTTTACTATTTTTACAATTGCTTATTGTGAAAACAGTAGTAGCAGTTCTACAGATTCTTATCTTACGTCATGTCTTGTCAGGTTAACAACTAAAATCTCCATGTGGAAGAACTGCACGAGATCAAACAGCTCTTCTCTCCTCAATGACCAATAGCCAATTATTAGCAATTCGGATGGCACCAATCATTGGGAATTCTGTGTCGTAAAAGCTTCGTCATCTATTTATAAGGCTGATGCTTTCTGCTATGTGAACTTTCCTAACAATCTTTGACTTGGTTTCCCGGTTCCAGTTCACCGAGTTCTGAATTCTCTGGTGATTGTATGGAATCAAATTCCTGGCGTTGAAAAGTGACTTGGGGATTGGGACTTGCCGAAAGTGTGAATCCTTACAAAGATAGGACTTGCATCATTTCATCTTCTTGTATAATCAAATAATTGGAATCACAAGCTCTGGCTTGTAACTTCATCCATACATTTAAAATGGTTTTCATGCTTTAGTTTGTGCACTTGTCATTGTCCTGATTGTCCGGTCATTTCATTATTATTTTTATCGTGTAGAGTACAATTGGTGTATTTTCATTAAATAGTTTGGTGTATTGTCGAATACATTTTTTTTGCAGATTTTTTCAGTTGTGAGTAGATTATCATTATAAATTATTGACAGCGTGGATTGTCATAATGAAAAATTAAAATCATTGTGTTTTGTCCTACCAATAAGTGGATTTCTTAAATCATTGACCTTTTGAAATGGCCAAGTGATTGAAATTACTAGTTTAAAGTAACATCAAATTTGTATTTTCTAATTCATGACAATGTGAACTGTGTTGGCCTAATTCCCCGCCTAAGATCTTCAAGCAAATCGGATCAACAATTGTATGATTGTTTGATAGTTTCAATTGATTTGTGGATTGAATTTCGAAGGGTGTGAATTGAATTAGTCAAAGCTTTTTTAAACCTGAGACCAACTGAAAATAATAATATTTTTTATGTGTAGGAAAGGAAATAAAATGTGCTAAGATTTAGGCAGACATGGGCTTATTATTTATAGTAGGCTAAAAAGTATGGTTTGATCTGATTCGTTTACCAAACTAAGAGGGCTTTCGCTAACCTCTTAACTTATCAGTCCATACTTATTTACTAAAGTCATATTTCTTACAATAAAATATTACAAAACAATTTTGGATTCACTGCCGAAGTACCCTTAAGTAACATTCAAATTATTATTTTTTCAGTGGAACGTTTTTTTCCCTCGTCCACTTAAATTGTCATGTCCTCTGTATGCCAGCCCTGATTGCATGTCAATCAAGAATGAAGACAATCTCTCTCTAATTGTAATTTGATCTATTTATTATCCCTACTTCTGTGTAATTGTGAACATTTGTCATAGGTCCATTATAGGATCTCAATCAAGGTTCCTTTTGAAGTGCATTATTGACCTGAATTGCTTGGACGAAATGAGAAGCTCTCTTGGCAGTAGAAAAACAAAACAAAAACAAGAAATGAACTGATTTCTATCGACCAAGTGTTATAACTAGTGATCATGGAAAGGAATCTTCACTATATAAATTAATGAAAGCAACTCCTCCTCCTCCTCCTCCTCCTTGAGTTCCTCTTTCCTTTTAGAAAACTTATATTCCTCATGGAAAAGTGTTGGTAACAGACAAAAAATGGAATAACCATCAAGCCAAGTGGAATACAAAGCCGCAAGCCCTTTTGGTGCTTGCTTTGCACCTTCACCGCATGAGTCATGACATATTGGCATGTATCATTCATATGTTTGCAATTTGCATGAGCGAAACGGAATGAGATTTTTATTGATTCTTATGTGGTTGTGAAACTTTGATAACGTTTTTTTTATTCCTTTTTTTTTTGGTAAATCCTCTAGCAATCCAAGTTGCTAAAGAAATGGTTCTCTAGCCGAGATAGGGATCACGATATATATCACAAAATTTAGATGATATATGGAAAGATTTATAATTCTATAAGCTCGAAAAGTCTTATTCGGAAGGTGTGAATGTTTATATGACAACAAAAATATATGAACATATAGGCATAAAATGACCTACGTCCTTGCCTCTTGATATGGTTGCCCACGTACTCATTGGCAACTAAAGAAATGATTGGTTCAAATATTTAGTTTCATAAATTATGGGAAACGTCAGGTAATTGAATAGTGAAACATAAGATATAATTTTAGTATTCTTATTTCAGTTGAATTTGCTAGAGCCCATTATGCTTTTAGATACAAGGGTTCATATAGAAACAATATTGCTTTTATCACTAGATAAATTAAAGGATGAGGCACATGTACATTGATCAGAAGACTCCATTTCACTCGTTCTCAAGGGAGTTATATAATAGTATTCCTCTTTAAAATAAGATCAATTAACTAACCAAAAATCCTCTTTTAAATAAGATCAATTAACCAAAGAATAGTAAGCTTTGGGATATCACAATCATAACAATGAACAAGAGAAATAATAAAAGACAAAAAAAAGAGATATCGAGCGAGTGTATAATACTATTTTTAATTGTTTAATAATTTATACAAGGACTATCTATTGATTTATCTTACTAATTAAATAGTAAACTTGATCATGATCATGATCATAATCAGAATCATCGAACTATCCTATGGTCGTGATCAATTATTTTATAATATTTAATTTCATGATTTATTAGTCCTTATATAATATTTTGGATTATCATGAATTAACCTAAAAATCATGCATTATTCCTCTATGAATTATATAACGAGTTTAACTATGATTCATTATCGTCAAATTGATCGAATGAAAAAACAAGAGAAACTAATGATCTACATACTACAGTAAAACATGATGCACTACACCCATTTACGTCTAACGTTGCCTTAAGAAATTTAACATTTAATAGATAATAAATATTACTAATGCTAAAACTGTAACACTACGTCGTCCATGCACCAAGGTACACAACACGACCCGTGTTGAGAACTATCAAGTGGTAGTCCGAGTTTAATTAAATAATAAAATTTTAATTACTTTAACTTTTTAGATTATGTTAAATAGGAGAAGAATGTGAGTTGACTTAAAATTAGAGAAATCCTAATGACATCCCTATACATAGACTTAGAAGGAAGGACATCTCATAATTTTATTTCTCTCTTAATGTTGCAGTCATAGCATCCCTCCCTCTCCTCTCTTCCTCTCCCTCCACATGATTAGGTAAGAATCTCTCTCTCCCATGGATCTCTCTCTTTCTTCCCTTCTTTCACACTAAGATCATGTCAAAATCATAGGAGAACATGAAGGAGATATGTGATAACGTGTGGAGCAAGGAGGAGAAGGCGCAAACAAGAGTAGTATCAATCCCTAAAAACTTTATAAGATTCGATATGTAAATAGGCGGATCCCAATAGATAGGTATCGTGATATATAAATTGCATGCTAGGGTTTATTCTAGATTATTATGATTTAATATGATGAATATTAGAATGTTTAAACATGTTTAATTTCTAGATTAATAATTAATTCGGCCATGATTTATTTAGTATTTTATGTGCAATAATTAATTATTTTAATTATGAACAAGACGATGGAACGCATATCATTTTCGTCGAGATGATGTCGCGTCGTCGGCGCGTACCTGACCATGTCAGTAAGACACGATCCGCGTCCACACTAGACACAGCTCGTCCACTGACATGTGCATGTTACGCTAGGACACAATCCGAGTCCTCCTCGGACACGACCACAACCTTGTCCAGAACCCTAGTGCCGACCATTTTGAATGACACAACCCTATCGCCAAACACGAGTTACATCACCTCTGACGTACGACGCGTGAATTTAATATTAGAAGAAGATGTAACACATCCCGTGTTGAATAGAACACGGTCCACATCAGCCAAAGAAGATGAATAGTAAACCTTAATTGGTATGGTCATTAGGAAAATGGTCCGGGTTGGAAGATGAACACGGCCCACGTTGCCCTAACGCGTTGGCCTGATTATTTTAATGATGAAACGGACGCGATCACGTCGGAGTAGGGACACAATCCGAAAAATGACACGCGTCCTAGGAGATTTATAAAGTATTGAAGAATATATATAACACGAACTGTGTCTTCACTCGGTATGACTCGCGTCGACTCATCGAAATAGCCCGTTGACGAGATTCGTAACCAGTACCGAACATGAACCGTGTTCGTATCCGACACGACCTGCGTCGGCGCCACTGGAATGTTTAAATGATGATTTTTAAATGTATAATTGAATAATTTATTTTGTAATATTTAATAATTAATTATGTGGACAAGATAAACGATCACCATGCTTAATCTAAATTAAATATTAAGGTTGTCATATATTGTTAAAGTTATGGCTTGTGCACCCCATCAACCTATGACGAGACCTCTAAGATTCATGAGCCAATTTAAAATCACCAAAGCAACCCTCAAAGTCACTTCAAAATTATTAATAAGATAAATCAAATATAATAAAGATAACCACTTGGTCTAAATATTGCATTATCATGTTGCATTAGGGAATTAAGATTATTGATAATTGATTGATGAAATATGAAGTATGATTGATTAATGAGAGATAAATGTATGATTGAATGATGTAAAGCAAAGATTGATAATGAAAGTATTGATAAAATATGATAATGAGGAGGACTAATAGATGTTTGACCATTGATCTTAGCTTACTCCTAAAATTAAAGATGCTCAGAGTGATTGGTGTTTGATTATTAGTCATAGCTCACTCTTGATGCCAAGTATGTTAAAGATGAACATATGTATGATTAAAGTTAATGATGAAAGATAAATAATGAATGAAATAATGAATGAAAGAAAATTAAGTATGAAAAGAGAAGAATAACTAATATTTTGTCTTTATAGTCATTAGTTTATTCCTGTAATTATTTATCATGTTATGTTTATCTATTGTTGTCTTACATTACTGGCGTTATAGCTCATGGTGTATGCGGCGACATATGCTCGTGATGACTGTTGTTTGCACATGACTTGATGATCCATTTAATGTCTCATGTCTTAGTCTTTATATTGAGTTTTAATACTTTATCTTTATACAATTTATTTTTATGATGAAAGATTTTTGCATTTTTTATGTTATGAAAAAAGTTTTTTAGTTTAAAAGTTTTCTAAATTTTTTCGCATTTTGTTGAGTAGTCAAAGAGTCAATCTTAAAGTCAAGTAAGCATGATGTATGTCGTAGCCCTTTCAGAAGGACATTTTTCTACGTAGCATGATGTGCTTCTGGGGGTGTTACAAAAATTATATATTTGATAAATTAAATAGTACACTTCTATAAGTGTGGGAACATAGACAATTTTGGCATTTTGCATTCTCACTTAACTTTTTACATATATGAGGTATTTTTTTAAGGCATCCCTTTATTGTTATTTTTTCAAATATATATAATATTTCATGAGAAAAATGTATGTGACCATTTTCTTCTACATCCTATGTATACCATTATTATTATGCATGTGTTTGATTGGTTCTTGCCTAAGCATGAACAAGAAGTAAGAGAGAAAAGAAAAAAATCAGTGTCAAATAAAAAGAATTGATTGATTTTAACAAATCAAGCGATCCTAAGTTCTCACTTCAAGTTTCAACGTTGATTCTATCAAACGCCAAATTATTTGATAGAATCTCACTAAAACCTAATAAGAACTCATTCAGTTTCTCACTAAATTTCACTTATCAAATATGGGCTATGTGCTTTGTCTAATTTTTATATATATTTTGGTCCTTTCTAATTTTTAATAATTTGCATCTGTATATTTCGGGCCTCCTAACTTTTATTCCTAGGTCCATCCCTACACCATCTCGTTCTAACCACGATTTCTTACTAATCTAGTGCTTGATTCAATAGATCCAAGAAGAGGAAAGTTTCATCACAAATCAATTTTGATCTAGGAGTTACAATTTTCCAGGGACATACCAACATACACATAACTTTTTTATGTCTACTATAATTATGTAATAATATTTAAATTTTAGAAGTATTAATGTATTACCACCCCTTAAACATATAAGTGTCATGATTAGTGGCTAAATTATGTGTAGTCTTATCTCAATTAATATAATATGCATGATCATTGAAGTAAATGCAAACTAAATTTACACTAGACTTTTACATTTTAACTTTCTTTCAGTTAATATGACTAAAATGACTTTTGTAATTTACATTTATTTGTTATATTTAGTTATTAATTAAGTTTTTTTGTTAGTTTTACTTATTGATTAAATTTATGATAATTTAATTTTTTTAAAATTTTATTGTACGAATAAATTTATTATAATAATCTAATTTAAAAATTGTGATTGATCACAAACATAATAAAAATAAGATAGCTTCGAAAAAAATGTTAAAAAAAATTCTGAATAATTTTTTATTATTTCAAACATTGATATGCTCTTTCCGAATGTTAAAGAGCATAAATATTAGGTCTTTTAAATTATTTTCATCGATGGTATTAATTATTAAAAATATAATTATAATATTTTAAATTATTATTTTTAAAGTTTATTATGCTTTGCCCTCCTCCTCTTCACTTTTTATCTTGATTCCATCTCTACATATTTCTAACCTAACCACAACAACTTTGAACTACCAAACCCGAGCCACACTATTTGGCATTTTGATATTATAATTCAACATTTTTTTATTCTTTTTACCATTATATAGTGTCTATTTGTATTTTTATATACTATTTGCCAACTGCACTCAGCACATATGTATGTAAATCTTATGTTACATGGTCTGATGTAGATAAAGATAGATACTAAAATCTATTAAGCATTCATTCATTCGTCAATCCAAACATATGACTCACGAGTCTTGCCCCTAAAGTCTCTCCTTTTGTTATATATTTCCTTTTTTGTTCGGTGAATTTATATATTTCCTCTTTCTAGGTATCAACAAAAGGTGCAGGTGCCAGCTTCCGGTATGCAGGTGGAACTAACATTTGACTGAGCATCCATCTGTTCATGTTTGGACGCCTATCAAACTTTTTTAACTTGTCGTAGGAACATGAAATGGAGTAAAATATTATACAAAACATAAAGTAGTTTTCTGTTTCAATTGCCTCGTTGCGAATATATTTTAAATTTCATTTTTACGTGGAAATGTTTTTTCCCCTATGGCAACAAACAGTAAACAGTAGATAATGTACCATATTTAAACAAAAATTCATGTCTCCTACTTTTAATATCATTAAATTTGAGATTTATAATTTAAAAAAATAAAAAAATATAAATTTTAAATATAGTCTTCACTCTTAATCGTATATTTCATATCTAACGATTCATAAAATAAGAGACATGGTATATCTATTTAAGTACGGTGCATCTTTATCAAATCTATTAAATAATTAAAAAATTATATTGTTTACAATTATCATTTTGGTTCTCTTAAAGTATCAAAGAATTTAGATTATCCATTATGAGCTCTTAACTTTTCTTATTTTGTTTATCCAAATACACTTTTCTTTTTTAGTTGAATGGAGGTGTCATTACAATTCTAAGGCTTCGTTTGGATGTTTAATGATGAAGAGATGATGATGATGATGAATAGATTGAAGATGACTAAGAAGGATTAAAAAGTCATGGATTGAAAAATATTATTTTAACTTATGTTTGGATAAAAATAAATGATAATGGATGATATAAGATAGCTAATATTTTGTATAGATAAAAAATTAAGAAATGAATAGAAAATGATAATTTTATTGAAAGTCTTTTTTTACTCTTTTGAATTTGAAGAATAGTACTTTTATATTGATAAATTATAAATTAAAAAATCAATATTTTACATACATACAAAAATTTTAGAATCTTTGCTTACGTACATTAAGAAGAATGAGAAAAATAATTTAAAATAGTAAACGAAATGAAGGACAAATTTGAAATAAAAAGTCTAATCCATCCAATTTCATCAAATTCGTGAAATAGAAATATGATAATTTTAAAAATTATCATAATATTTATATCATCAAAAAATAAAATACTCAAACTTAAATTATAATAACTCTTCTTAACTTATCCATTAATAATCCTTCACATTCATCCTTAACTCATGAGGCCTAAATAATTAATAAGAACCTTTTCAAAATGAAAATTTTATGTTTCGATTATTAAGGTATTGCAACTTCATTAAGTTCAAAAGAAATAAGAGTTCAATTGTATTACATAGGCTTAAAGAAGAAAATTTGACGGTTGAAATTTTCTTAGAAATTTAAAAGAGATAAGAGTTAAAAGAAAATCTTTAAAAAATTATATAATGTCATACCGATTTTTTCTTTTAGCACTTTCTACGAACCCTCGGATTTTAACCTTGCAACAAAAAAATTGAAAGAAACGTGAACAACGTGGTCTTACCACGATAAGCACCAAGTGAGAAGTGCCATAAATATATGGCATTCTGTTCGAAAAAAAAATATGCCCTCACAAATAAAATCTGGTATCTATTATACATTTAAAAAAGGTATTTCATAATTAAGAAAAAAAATAAAAATGCTACCTATTCAATAAATAGGTAATACTATGTTAACTATTTTTTAATCGTATGTTGTTAGTTTTTTAATTATTCTTCATAAATTTAATACTTTATAATTAAAAATAAATAATATAATGTTAACTACTTAATTAGTTAGTATATTCATTAAATTTTATGAAAAATACCAAATTTTGGTGAATGGTTAGTCGAATTAATCGGCCAGTCAAAATTATATATGAAAGTAAAATAGATCAATAATTCAATTAGTTAATAAACTATAAAAAAGCTTAATTGTAATGAAATTATAAAGAGTTATCTAACAATTACATATATGCTCTTTAACTGATAAAATAAAATAAATTAAACAATATGTATAACGGACACTGCAAATTGCAGGCCCATTTCCCTCCTCGAAAAGCTCACTCGCCTGTATGTAATATTTTTTTAATAGTAAAAAAAGTTTATTAAATATATTATATAGTCCCACATTTGTTATGCGTCTATAAGTACCTCCTCCTCCACTCCGCAACGTTCCGCCCCCTTCACTCCATTTATTCCAATCAATCCCCTCCTGCAAATAGGACTCCATCAGCATTTGGAGGTCGCAGTCGTCGAGTTCTAAGTTCCTACCTCTTTCCACTCTCCCCTGCTCAACTATAATGGCGGGAGGATGCTCTTCTGCTGCTGCGCTCCTTGGCGTCCTCTCATTTCTTCTCTTCTTCCTCGTTGATCGTGGTATGTGATGCCGCTGTGCTGTGCAAGTTTGTTCTGTTCCTTCTTTCTGTATGTTTGAATCATCGTAATGTGATGTCTTCAGGGTGTTTAGCCGTGACGTTCACATTGACGAACAACTGCGGCCACATGGTTTGGCCGGGCATCCTGTCCAGCGCCGGGACGGCGGCGCTGGCCACGACCGGGTTCGCGCTCGACAAGGGCGAGTCCAGGAGCGTTGACGTCCCTTCATCGTGGTCCGGGCGCCTCTGGGGCCGCACCCTCTGTTCCACGGACGCGTCCACCGGAGCGTTCGCCTGCGGCACCGGCGACTGCGGGTCCGGCAAGGTGGAGTGCTCGGGCGGCGGGGCCGCTCCCCCGGCCACCCTCGCGGAGTTCACCCTCGACGGAAGCGGCGGCATGGACTTCTACGACGTGAGCCTCGTCGACGGGTACAACGTCCCGATGCTGGTGGCTCCCCAGGGCGCCGCGACCTCGGGAGGCGGCAACTGCAGCACCACGGGGTGCCTGCTGGACCTCAACGGGCTCTGCCCCACGGACCTCAAGGTGGTGCTCTCGAGCTCGGACGGCGGCAGCGAGGCCGTGGCCTGCAAGAGCGCGTGCGAAGCCTTCGGTTCGCCGGAATACTGCTGCAGCGGGGAGTACGGCAACCCCAACACCTGTCGGCCGTCGTCCTACTCCCAGTTCTTCAAGAACTCGTGCCCCCGTGCGTACAGCTACGCCTACGACGACGCCACCTCCACCTTCACCTGCGCCGCCGGCGCCAGCTACGCGATCACCTTCTGCCCCTCTACCACCAGTCAGAAGTCTGCCGGTGAGAACCCGGAGGCCGCCGAGCCGCTGATAAACAGGACAATGGTCTTCTTCGGCGGCGAGGAGATCAGCGGCGCGTCGTCGACCGTGGCCGCCTTGAACAGTCGACATCATCTCTCCTTCGTCGCCGCTGCTCTGGTCATCGTCTCCGCGTCGCTGCACCTCACTCGGCCATTCTGATGCTGGGAAACCAACAAAAAGTTACGGACATCATTCGCGGGTTTCCAGGAAGGAATGGACCCTTTTTACTGGTAATCCCGCGGAGAGAGAAAGTAGAGGAGAGGATAGGAGAGGAGAGAGAAAGAAAGAAAGAGACGTTACCAATTACTCTTGTGCTCTCCTCGTGTTCCTTCTTCCCCCACCACTGTACAACGTTCCTCTCGGCTCAGATGTCGACACAGACCTGACAACCAACGGCACTCAACACTCGATGAAGAGCTATTTATTACCTATTCTTTATTTTATTTTATTTTTTTATTTATTCTTGTCTCCTTTTGTTTTGTCCTGGGATTTTATTAGTATCTATATATAAATTTGGTATCTAATTGACTATTTCTATTGTGTTTAGATTTATGCGTCACTTTGATTGGTAACATGGCAATGAATATTAACGGTTGAATAATGAAATTTTAAATTATACTTAAAATTATTTTCTCTGAAAAATTTATAACATGGCAATGAATATTAACCGTTGAATAATGAAATATTAAATTACACTTAAAATTATTTTCTCTAAAAACTTTTTTACTTCTAATTTTAAATGATAATTTCTGGACTTATGTCAATTTAATATACACATCTTTCGGTTAAGTTCATTTCTTACAATTAATATCTTGATTTTGACAATCATGAATATTATGATTGAATAATAGAAGAATTAAAATATTCTTAAGATTATTTTCTTTAACAATTTTTTAAACTATAGCTTTTTAACTTCTAATTTTAAATTATAAATTTGTAAATTTTAATTTCTGGGCTGATGTCAATTTAATACATATATCCTTCGGTTAAGTTTATTGATTAAATTTTTAATAACTATGGAAAATTCAATATTAAAAAATACTATAAGAAATTAAACAGTACGTATTAATTATGTTTTCTTTATTTTTAAAACATTCTTTCTTGTAAAAAATAGCAAGAGCATTGGCATTTCATAATAATTAAAAAAATAATTTAACATAAACTAAAATCTAATAGGAGGATCTAAGTATCCAATTGAGATAAGTACAAGAACTAAAATCTATAAATTTATAATTTATAATTAAATACGAAAAATAGTAATCTATGAATGTTAAAAAAACAAGCCTTATATTTATAGCATGATTGCTCGTTGTCTTCGAATAATTAAGATTGGGAAATCAAGTTAGAATCACAAACAAAGTTGGGATACTAATTTTAAAAGTTATTAAATTACTCTTTATTTTCTGAGGAGTAAATTACTCTTGCCTATAGTTGAGTACGAAATCAGCAAGTAAATATGTATAAAGTATATGTGTAAACTTGACGATGGTTATCAGAAATATAAATGAGCACCAAAAGACAATCAACACATTTATATATTTTTTGGTTATCCATTTGGGGTCTCGGCATCCGACTAATTTGGAGTTGATAAAGACTAGAACGATATTCCTCTGATCAAATTGGCGCCTTCGATGCTCGAATTTAGGACTATTAGCTCTCAGTTTCTCAACTCGGAATATACTCCTGCTAGTATCAATCAAATTTGATTCAAAACTTTTATATTTATTGGGGCTGAAAGCTTTACTTTATTGTATTCCATTGATATGAACCCGTTACTAGATTGTTAACTTTTTTTTAAGCTTTGGAAGAAAAAAATCATGTACATTGTTTACAATGAGGGAGTAGCTAACAGAGTTTAAATATTTGATCAAGTTAAATTGACATATATAGTATATATATATATATATATATATATAT
>LTAE01000166.1:0-68081 GCA_001647135.1 Pontederia paniculata | reverse complement strand
ATTAATATAATATAAGTAAATTTTATTTTATGGAAGAGTATATTAGATAATATTTGGGTAAAAATAAAGAATAAATAATAAGAAAGTAAAAACGAGAAATGTAAACTAAATAAAATGAAAAACTGAGGAATTGAATAAATAAATAGATTATTATGATATAATTATAGATTAATAAAGATAATATATATATATATATATATATATATATATATATATATATATATATATATATATATATGAAAAAAAAACTCTTGATATATGCATAGTATTAAATTTGGACACCGAACCGATGACTAATAAATCAAATTAATTACTTATTATATATTTTCTTTTATGTTTTAAAGTTAATTATTTAATTATATATATGCATAAAATTGGTTCCTTTTGAATAATGGTCAACAAAATGGATCAATAAAAAAGCATGATAATTTTGAATTCATAATTATAATTTAACATGAAACTTATTCTCATTGGACTAGGACAATGAGAGTAAGTCATGAATTAAAAAACTTTAATCCATCTATATTACTCTTGCAGCCAAATAGGGCGTTAATTAGGTTTGATATAATGTAATTTATTCGGTCTCTGGGCTTGAAGCAGAGATTATTAGTATTGTTGTATGAAAGAATGATTTCATGTTTTCACATAAAGGATACCTGTCAAAAGAATAAATAGAAAAATAATTTTATGAGTCAAGCATACCCAAATGAAGAGAACGAAGGCAAGCATTTCCTGTTAAAAAAACGAGGGAAATATATTTCCTTCAATCATACTATCTATCTCTTATGTCATAGGTCAAATAAATTAAATATTTATATTTCTTTAACCCTTTTTTTTCATTACAAAATTATTTAAAAAAAATTATAATTAATTATTAAGTTGCCACTTACAAAAGAATAAAACAAAATTGCTGAGAATTATATGCAGACAATTACAAACGGAGCCTCGATCAGTTATTGTATATTTCCCTTGAATAATATATAGTTTTTAGTTGCAGTAAAAATGGTCATTTACTAAAGACATTATTAGTAGGTCTAATTGTACACCCATAGAATTACTGATTGCAATACATCATTTTTTTCTGTGAATTATCATTGAATCATTTTCATTATATAAAAGGATATGTATAAACATAATTATACATATGAACCTGTAGATCTTTTAATCACTCCCAGTAAATTTCTAGTGTCATGAGAGACATAGTTGATATATGTATATACCTTTGGTTTCTTTCGAAGATAAACCGAGTTGATTTCGGTTTAGTGGATACAAATGTTGGAACCAGCAAGAGCTATTCCAAAGTCTTTTGACAAGAATTCCACCATGACCACCTTTTGTAGGTCTGTGCCAAAATTCTGCATGCAGTGCAGGTCAGTGTTCAGGAATTTTCACAAGTGGCCAGCAAGCCTTTCAGAATTTTCTCTGTCATTTGTTTTCCTTTTTTCTCTCTTTCCTGTACACACAACTGTGATAATTAGGAGACACGAATAGAACTTTGCTTTATTTTTTTACCCTTGTTCTCTTCCTTCACTGAATTGTCTCCTGCAACATCATATATATGGTCCTCTCTCCTCTCCATCACATCTTGACATTTGCATAAGCTGGCTATACGTGAAGCAATGACATAATTATCTTTCTTTCCAAGGGTTGGCACCGGCAGGCTCTGATTGATTTGAAAAGACCAAATCCCTCCAGTTCCTGAAAGCACCACATTAACTATATATGAGTACCTTCATATGTAAGGTATCAGCTTGCTGGCCATTTGTGTGCATGCGGCTTAATAGTATTTTTCACTTCTCCTTGCAGGTCAATCTACAAATTAAGTTGACATGCTGACAAACTGAAAGATACCAGATTTGACAACACAAAGATGAAAAGAAATTAACTAGTAATTAATCAAAAACATACATACATATTATCAGGTGCATAAATGAGAGGGAAAATAAATAGTGTTAAGTCGTATTTATATACCATAATTTTTCTAGCATCTACTCAACTAGTTTGTGTACCGATTATGACAGGTGACACTTTCAGAATTTTTTTTTATGAAATTTCAATTCGAGACTTTGTTAGAGGAATTACTTGTCACTTCAGCAAATTCCCATGTTAACTGATGTGTTATGATTTCACCTACTTCGAAGATGATGATTTCAACATATGTCGAAACATATTTGCAATCATGGTGTTCTCTCTCTCTCTCTCTCTCTCTCTCTCTCTCTCTCTCTCTCTCTCTCTCTCGTGTGTGTGTCAGTGAGTCAAACTTTATGCAAGAATTCCTCTCTATCTGCACCAGCTGAGCGGGGAATGTACCCGCATGAGGCATGGAAGCAGAAAGAACACATGCAATACGCATATAAAATAGGTATAGTCTCCCTTCCGTCATTAAACTCGCTAATGATGCGTTGGCACAAGTGATCCGTGGCTTCACATTCTTAGGTGTGTTACATTAATATTCCTCTAGACACGGCCAACGTCGTCGCCATATAGAGACCACCCCATGCAGCCATCATCCAGCAGCAGAAACCTCCAAGGTCAGCTGAGCCTTAGACCCCCCTCCCCCTCCTCTCTCACGTAATACGTATATGACCAGACACCAAGACACCTCCACATAATGTAGAAAAGGTTGAGTTGTGTGGGTGCAAAAAAGGAAGCCACTTTGGTGGACTGATTAGTTCTAGAGAATCCTTATAGTTGAAAAGAGGCACAAGGAAGAAAGAACAGAAGAGTTCTTTTTTGCTTGGAATCCTTATATATACTTGGGCTCTCAAAAAAAGATAGCATAAGAAAAGTTTCTTTATCTAGTTCTTTCCCTTTCGTCCTATACTTTATTTGGGCAAGAAGTAATTAAGCTTGTCTCAATGAATATGGAGAACTGCGGAAAGAGTGGAGCTGTGAGGCAGTACGCCCGATCCAAGGTACCAAGGTTGAGATGGACTCCAGAGCTGCACCACCGCTTTGTTCGTGCCATAGAAAAGCTTGGAGGCCAAGACAGTATGTATCATGCTTCTTTTATGGCTAGTTTGTCATATCAAAAGCTTAACTAAGCAAAATAACAAGAAAAAAAAATTGGATTAGGCATGACATGATGCAGTATTTTTCTTTCTCATTTTTCTACTTGCTGATGCTGCAGAAGCTACTCCTAAGCTTGTCCTTCAGTTGATGGGTGTTAAAGGACTCACTATATCTCATGTTAAGAGCCACCTCCAGGTTAATTTTGAATCGCTATTAGTTTTATGTTGCTTCTCTTTGCAGATTGGTTATCTCTTTAGTTATCTAAGAGAATGACACATATGGACACCATCAGATGTATCGAAGCATGAAGAATGATGTGGGTATAAGACAGAGCGTGGAGGTGATCAGCAGGCAAGGTATGAAAATGAAACAAAATTTCTCTCTTTGCTCGTATGCATGTTTCAGTGCTAGTATTATTCTTTTATGTCTATTATCTACAATCTACATGTAGATCTTCTCTCTTCAAATTTCTTTTCTTTCATTCCCCAATAAATTAAATACACTTACTTTCAACTTTTTCTTGTATCACACACGTCTCTTCATACACTTGTTGCATGATACATTTCTGTATCCCTCTCTTCCCTGAAGCTGATTAAGAACCAAATTATCATTTTTTTTTCATATCATTGACATTTTAAGCCTCTTGTTTTGCTTAAAAGAAGTATGTGACTGAAGTCGCATCTTTTGACAACCTGCACCGTTTCTTGCTCCGCTATCACAAGTCCATTGCTTTTTAATTAATTGCCTTCTGTCTTCCTTTCTCCGCACAGTCTGCAAGGTTTTCTGTTTTTGTTTCCTTTCTCCACACAGTCTGCAAGACTAAGAAAATGACTGCAATTCATATAATTTCAGGAATCTCCATCTTTTTTATTCAGAGTTGTTCTGCGTGCATGGAGTTGTGATCATTGTTTAATTCACTAATGTTTGCATGGAGTTGTGATCTATGCTTATCTTTTTAGTGGGGTTGATTAATGCTCATCTTTGACTGTATTAGAGTTGGAAGAAATGAAGCATCTATGCAAAGACAATGATTGGTTTACTGATGAGAAGGCTAATGGTGGTTCCTGCTCCTCAAAGCACACTGGCGGATTCCAGCCTCGGCCTTCGTACATACCTCTCCAAATTTTGAAGAGGTTGCCAAGATAGTTCTTGAAATTGTTTCAAGCCAAAACTCATTAAACTGTTTAGCTCAGCAAAATAAATTAAATCTACTTAAAATCTTATATAACATAAATTCTTAGATTTTAATCATAGAATTCATTCGATCAAATCTACATGAATATAAATGATTTTTTTTTATTTTATATGATATTTTTCAATTAACTATTTAACTTAGTGTTTAAAAATAAAATTAAAAAAATAATGAGTGCATCAAAATAGTAATGCTTATATATTTCTTAATGCTTAAAATTATCTGATGTTGATAATGTATTAATTATTTTATAATGATACTTATTTGGTCAAAGAATAATTTTTCAACAGAGTCCACTTTCACCACAACTTTTATGATAATTTTATTATCATGGCCAGGAAGGAGACACAAGACAACTCCAAAGGTGTGAAATGCAGCAAAGAAGTATGTAGCTTTGGTGATGACATGCAAGCTTTGGCCGTGGGGAGGGGACTCGAAGATGATGGACTGAGATGGCATAAAGAGGATGTTGCACAGACTGAGCTCTTAATAGCTGATCACTACCCCTCGGAGCCCAAATATAAAGAAGCTTCACCTCCCTTTAAGGTACTTTAAACGAAATAGCATTAAATATTACAGTTCATAGTTCGTTCTATTGCTATGATAGTAAATTGAGTTGTATAGTTTGTCATTCAAGTTTCCTGCACCCAACTTTACTTCTGAACAGTTTCGGTGTAATCAACCTACGTAGTCTTTCCATGTTAAGTCTTTGTCAATGAAACATGGTTATGAAAGATTAAAACTTTAAAAATCTGATTCATAATGCACTCAAGAGTCTGCATGTCCTTTTTACTTATAAACAGAGTTCTGGCAGCACGACAAATTTCTGCCTCATCATAAGAACGTTGTTCCTGTTTTCATGTGGTCCAAATTGTTCCGCACGCGAGCTCCTTGCAATATTCCTGTTCCACCGGCGTCCGGTTGATCCATTTATACCTGTTGCTTAATAGGTTGAATGAGACATGAGTACAAACGAATGTGATGTTGCACTACAGCAGTTTTCTGGACTCTACTGCAGGAACAATCTGCATTCTTTTGCAAAGGCAGCAACTGCAGATTCTTTTTGTTCATAAGTATGTGGGACTTGGTTTACAAGGGAATACATGATGAGCGAGTGGTCAAATTATGCATCACCTTGTTGTTTGTTGTTTAGGATATGAACAATCCATACCTTGTCAAGAAGGGTCAGTGACTGTGATTATGTGAACTGTTCTTCTACAGCAGACATACGTGACGACAGTTCGACTGCTCCAGTTGTTGCAATTTCTTTCTTTCCATAGTTTAACTTTATACGTTACTAATGATTATGTAATTACGTATATAAAACTTAATTGTAACATAACATGTCACTTGAGTGAGCAAAGGTTTAATCATACGATCCATGTTTCCTGAATTTTTGTGGTTAACTATATATGTTTACTACAGAAGATGAATCTGACATTCTATTAAAAAAAATATTGTTTTGCATTATGGCATGAATCCTAAAAGTTTAAATAGTTAACATCAACTAGATTGCACTGAGTTTTTGTTTTCTCTTGATGGATGCAGAAGTATGCAAGGACTGCAAAGGAGCTCAAATCTGAGAAACCAGCACCACTGAGTGATGAAGAAACCAAAGAATGCTCACTGTCACTGTCCTTATCGCTGAACCCGAATCAGCCGAGCAACGCGCCGTCGTCGGCCAGTGAATTCTCAGGAGGGAACCTCAGTGAATGCTCAGCAAATTACTTTGGATCACGGCACAGAATTAAATTGGATCTCTCAATGTCTATTATCTAACTAGTGATCTTAAATCACATCAGTGTTAGTTTTACTCAAATCATTCATGATCAGCATATGACAGACAGTTGATCCGTTCTCATAATTCGAAATGAAATCAGTAAAACTTTTGGAATAAAACATGGACAGAACAGAACAGATTCACATCGACTTCTCTTCTCTTCCATCCCCGTCCTTTTCAAGGAACCAGAAGAAGAAGAAGACACGTCGTGGCGACATCCTTGCGGATGTCCCGCGGGGCCTCCGCCGTCCTGCGCGTGGTTTCGCATGTTTAACACCGAGCGGCGGGCAGGAGGAGGCCCGTGGGCCCGAAACGTTCATGGTCATGTCTCTCGCACGTGGTCAGGCAAGCTGGCGTGTACTGGGTCAGGCCTTACAAAAAATAGTTAACTTACATGAATGAATAATAATGGTCCTTTAATACTTTTTTTTCCCACGTTTGTCTTTCTACTTTGTGTTAATTTTCCTCGAGAATAGCCGGCTCTCTTTTTTTCCCCATTTTATCACTCCACATTATTAAAAATAAAAGGAAAAAAAATCATGTCAGCTCGAAAATAATACATATTGTAAGTAATATTAAATGTATAAGATAATATCGCACATAAATATCTACAAAATAAATAATATGGGTATCATCTCAGTCTCGGTCTTAGTTAATCAGAGACGATTTCGATTGACTCGCTAACTTATCAGATGGGCATCGAATGATCAAATAAATTTTATTGGACATTAATGAACACATCAGTAGTAGGGCGAGTCATGTAGAACAATTAAGCGAATTTTCAATTAAAAAACCATTTTTTTTATTTTTTTAGCTAATATTACATCTTTTATTCTACTTTTCTGAGTTTCAATTTTTTGGTACTTTATTAGTTTTTCCATTTCTCATTACAATAACTTAGGCATATCATTTTTTTCCAATTATTACTTCGTTTTTAGAATTTTTTATTTTATTTTATTTTTTTCTTATAATTTTCTTTGCATTGTTTTTTTTCAATGAGTAGAACTTCGTCGGTATCCAGGATTACTATTACCCAACTAATTTGGTGTTTGGACATGTGCGACTAGGGGTGTTCACAGGTCGGGTTGGACCGAACCGACCCGACCAATTTTGGTCGGGTCGGTTTGGCTCCGGTCATGCTCTTTTTGGCATCTCGACCCGACCTATCCAAAATCGGGTTGACTCGGGTCGGGTCATCGGGTCACCCGACCAATTTTTTCATTTTTATATTTTTATTCATTTTATTATATTTTTTTAGTATATTGTACGAATCATTATATATTTAGTATTCATTTTAAAGCATAAAATATCTTTTTTTTAATATTTTATTATGATAAATTTTAAATTAAAATTAACCTTTAAATTAAATTAAAACTATTTTAATTTAAAAAAATAAAAAAAATCGGGTCATCGGGTTGGAACGGATTAAATCGGGTCAAAAATTTTCAACTCGTATCCGACCCGACCAAGGTCGGGTCTTGATCAGGTCGGGTCGGGTCCAATCCCGATCAAAAAACCGAAACGACACAATTCAGTTTGGGTCGGTTCGGGTGATCGGATTCACCGGGTCGACCAGACCCGGTGAACACCCTTATGTACGATAAAAATAAATCTTGATCAAATTGGTGACTCCAGAGATGAACCCGGGACAGTATCGTAAAACTCGAAATGGTCGGACTGCTATCCGGTCCTAAAAATGGGTCATGGGTCACTGTTGAACCGGAAAGACTTTTGAACTGGTTTGAATCCGTCAAACTCGATCAAAACCCGGACTCGATCGGCCAACCGGTGATTTTGGTTGAATCGGGTGCATAAAAGAAAAAAAATCCCAAAAATCTTAAAAAAGTTTGATACTCTAAACCGAGTGCATATTATTCACATTAAATTTATGTAATTGATTAAATGCTAGAGTAATTAATTATATTATTTTGGATCATATGCTACTTTCTTAGGTTTTCTTATGTATTTTATTTAATTTATGTTACTTTGTAAAATTGATCAAATTTTGGTTATTGAAATAAATTGTTATGTATCATATATATCATTTTCGATTTTTTATTAACACGAAACATAAATTCTAGTAATTAACATATTGTGAACTTATGAATTGAGATAAAAAAATTATATGTGTTGTAACTTATATGACATCTTGTACTTTAATTTTAACACATTAATTATTTTAAATATATTTATTGTCAATCAGTTCGATCATCCGGTTTAAACGGTCCGACCGGTCCGACTTGACCCGATGTGTTATTCGGATTGATGTCCGGTCAGAATTTTACAACATTGCCCGAGACTACTAACATTCGTCATCCACCGTACCAATCAAAATTGATTTTTCTTTGCATTATTTTACCTTTTTTTTAATTGCATTGATAATTTAAAAAATATATTGTTAAAATATAAGTAACTTATTTATATCTTTTGGATTATCCGAGAGTGTTCGATGTTCAAAATAATTATATTTTAAATATAAAGTATGCTATTTTATTAGCAAAGAAATTTATTTTATTGCGTATTATTTACATAATAAATATTTGTACTTAAATATTTGATTATTTACTATCGAAAGGGTTATCGGGAGGCCCATAAATTATAGACGAGTATCGATCGGACATGAGACATCTAACAAATAACTTGAATATTGTGTCCGTTTGTTATCTGTCCGAGTTCAATAATTTATTGGACGAACTCGGGCTAAACTCCTATAGGCTTGCCAAGTAAACGAATCGGACGGCCCAGCTTAACATCTTTAGGAGAGGTTCTCCCGTCCGCCTGCAACAAAAATGCCTCTCTCTCTCTCTCTCTCTCTCTCTCTCTTCTCAGTGAGAGAGACAAAGAGAGTTTATAAATTTGTGAAACTCATTAATATCTATAAAATCTTAATGGACGGATCAGAGAGGCCAATTATTCTTTTATTTTTTAAAAAATATTTACCATTTTATTTTTTTAACTTTACCTCTTTTTCTTTTCATTAGATTCTTTATTATTTAGATTCATTGCTCGTTGCACCAATAAAATAATACAACAACCGAGATATATAATCATTATTTTTCATCAATCATTTTCTCGTAGAAATTTCTGATATATCTTTAGTTTTTCCTATTTTTCATTTTATGCCGTTACTTTTTCTCTTAGTAATTGATAGAAGAAATAAATATAAGTAAACGTGAGCAAAATATTTATATTTTATTACTAATGATGAGATTTTATTAATTAACTAATTTTTAATTATTTATACTATTTAATGATAGCTATTTGTATTTAAATGCTTAAATTTGTTAATGGACTAATATACTTGTCATCGGGCAGTCCATTAGTTAGTGGATAAGTATCAATTGAATATTATATTATCAAATAATGATTTGAATATTGAATCCAAGCTATTATTCGCCCGGGCCATTTAATTCATCGGCCAGGATCAGATGGGCTTGCCCGATGCGACCCCTATTTTTCCTTTTTTAATGTTTCTTATTATATTACATTTTTTATAAACTTTGAGCTGATATAGTATGTTTTTTTATTAGTTTAATGATATAAAAGAGAAACAAAATTAGTTTAGTCATCAAAAACTTTAAATTGGTAATAGGTTACATGTGAAAGTAAGATAAAACTGAAGACATATCTAAGAAAAAAAAACTCCCGACGAGAGATATCACAGTAAGAAAATATTGTTTTCGTGATAGAAATTTACGACAGTAGAAAATTCCTCTAGTTTTAATATATAATTGATTGAATTAAATTTACTGTCTACAAATATTTCCTCGATAAAATCATTGGTGAGTGTACAATATAACTAATTATGAGTGTATAGTACTTAGGTATGAATTTATAAATGGAGTTGAATATTTTATAAATTTTTTTATCAATCATCTTTATATATATATATATATATATATAAGAAGGAATTATTAGATATTCATGTCTAAAATTATTATAGTATAAAATTTCAGACAATAGAATCTGTTAAAGTCCATTATACGTAAATTATTTTAAAGTAAATTATTGATATTGGGTCGAATTTGAGAAAGAAAAACTTATTTTCGATAATAATAAAGAGTCACTCACTCGACCTTTTCGGGAGATAATGTAGTTCATATATATATCAAAACTTAGTTTACGATGTTGGCACAAAGAATATAGAGACATTAGATTTCATGAAAAGTCACAACATCCAAAAGCAAAAAAAAAAAAAAATTACAAATTATTGAATACTTCAAGTTAGTCTTTCTAATTAGATTGCGAAACACATTATGAATTACCATTTAGTTGTTCCATTGTTAAGCCTCAAAATATTAAAGGTGATGTCATTGTCATATGCACAAAATTTGTTGAATTATTATATAACAAAAATGTTAGTTTCTAAATTTGGTATTGGATCATCAAAGAGATATTGTTATATAAATGGATGCATGTTATTTTATGACAAAGATATTAATGAGGCAATTCAAATTTTGTGGTACTGATATGTACGAATCTTCAAATATTATTAACATAAATAGAGATGAACCTCCAATATTGCATTATTTGCCTCTTATTTCAATACTTAAAAGATTATATTCTTCTATGAGGTTAGTAAAATGAATGACGTGCAGAGCATATTGTTAAGGAAGGTGTTATGTTCTATCCATATGATGGTAAGCCATAAAAATATTTTGATCCAATGTATCATTATTTTACAAATAATCTTGGGAACATTTTAATCGTTACTTATATGACCTGAATAGGGGCCTAGTTGGCATGTGACAACTTAGCCAATTTATTTCGCCAACGGATATAAGTTTCACACTCAAAGTTGGCCGTTAGCCAATTTATTTCGCCAACGGATATAAATTTCACACTCAAAGTTGGCCGCATGAAAAAAAAAATAATCAACAACATTGTATGTGTAAAAGACTCAATCGATGTTGAGAATAAAAGAGATTATTATGGTATTCTGAAGGATGTGATTGAGTTAGAATATCTTGTTAGAAAATATAATGACTCTATTAAATATTAAATGTGTGTGGTTTGATCTGTAGAAGAATAGACGAACAATAATTCATAAAGAGTATGAAATTATTGAATCTCGTCACACTGAATAATATGAAATGTTTAATCATTTTATTATTCTTTCATTAGAAAGAGAAATTTATTATAAAAATTATCTAGAAAAGTCGAAGGATAAAGTTTAATGATAGGTGATAATAAAAATTAGAGCAAAAAAATCAAATTAAAATTGATGTTGCCTTACAAGTTGCATTTCAAAATGATTCAATGAGTTTCATAGAGCCTATTTTGGACACCGACTTAATTGAAGATTTATATGATGACAAAAAATTATTTGATGAGGTTAAAGATGTCAATCCCAACAAAGAAGATGATATTGACCTCAAGAAAGAAGACCCCATCGAAGAGATAAATATGAAACTACATCATTTTTAATAAATGAACATGATGTTTTATTTCTAATAATGATGAATAATTGTTATGTAGTAAATTTAAATTTGTGTTTGTATTAAAGGATATTTATGATTAAAATATTTGCATTTGTTTTAGTTAGGTATGCATCTTCTTGAAGTTGACTAGTTGTCTAACATCTCGTCCTCACTAGACAAAGTTCGTGAAATTATTTCTTATTCAATGTCTTTACCTTCTCGTGAATGTCATATCACTATTGTTGTTTGTTTGTAAAGTAATTACAATATTTTTTTATTGTGTCTTCCAATTATGTTTTTTATTATTTATAAGGGCGTCCAATCATTAAAAATTAGTTCCCCAATTACGAACATCATTTGCCTCATTTTTTATTGAAAAACATGCAACAAAATATCATTCATCTCAAAATTTTCAAGTTATGTTTGCTGAATTAGGAAAATGTATATTTCTACTACATATTTTACATTTTGTATTATTTGTTTCTTCTATAAAAAAGGTCCATTGAGACTTATAAAACTTGTGCAAAATGAAGGCTAATCACGCTTCTGACAGGGCATTTGTGCGCATGTTGTTGGTTGTAAGCACAAATATATATAGCTCAAACAAGCTAAACATATAGATCAAATAACACAAGAGAAAGGCACGACAGATCAACCCGATAACTACATAAGGAACATGGAGGCACGAATGAAAATTGTGTGTATGAATTGGGATCATCTATGACTTCTTCTGACTTGAGATCAACACCTAAGCTTATGTAAAACTATTTAACTAAAGAGATATAATGATGCATGGATGAACAACTCAAATAATGAGATGAATTATGACAACAATGACTAATAAAAATGTGTTAACAAATGCAACAATAGAAGCAATAGCAAATGAAATAATAGTTACAATAGCAGATGGAGCAAGATCCATGAGCGCAAAGTAGAGAAATGAAAAAATGATAAAACAAATGATGAATAAACGAGGAGATGAAAATGAAGATACAAATAAATATAATAATTTGTCAATTTCACTTGTAAAATATAAATTTATTATTTTAGTTTATTTTTTATTTATTAATTTATTTACATGAAATACAATTTCTATCAAATAGAGATGAATTTTTTTGTTCGTCTCAATTTGAGGCGGATTCAATTTTATCTCAATTTGAGGCTAAATTTTTGTCACATTATGAGACAGACATTATTTTCATCACTTTTTCAATTACAATGGCTGTTTTTTATCGTTCAAAGTCGGACACAAATTTCATCGCAGATACTTACTTGCGGCTCATTTTTTTATAGACTATAACTTTCATTGCAAATATGTTATTTTCTTGTAGTGTATAGCGATTAAATTGAATCTTTTTTTGTAAATTACACATATATAATTTCATCTAATCATGTAGGATTAAAGAACACTTGATTTCACTAAGAAAGTTCAAATCCTAAGCTATTATTGTAAAGATAGTTAACTTATGTTCTACATTTTTTATCGGAGACTACTCAATTTCTAACAGTACTATTTTGTTGTAAGAACACCATTAGAACTCAAACTGAACCCAAAATCTCTTGATTCAAATGCCACACTAAGCTTGTTTTGAACATGCTTTGTAAACCCCAAACTTGTTAACCCCAAGCCCACTTATTTTCCTAACAACCCATTAACTAAATGACCCACAATCCATTTAACCCCTAAGTATAAAAAGGAGTAAACAAGAAATTTACCCATTTTTTCCATTCCCACACACACTCTTTCTCTCTCTCTTCTCTTCTTCTCCCCATGACACCCAAAACTAGGGTTTAAGGAGAGCTCTCGTCATTTTCATCTCAAGAAGGTATTGGAGGTGGATTGAGAGCTCAAGAGGCACAAAATGAGCAAGGAGAAGAAGAAGGAAGAGCTAGAGTTTCATCAAGCTTGAAGGGAAGAGGAAGAAATAGAAGAAACTAGGGTTTCTTGTCAAGGTATGTAGAGAGGATCCAATCCTACTCTTTTCTTACCTCATTTTGAGAAATTGAGGAGTATAAGAATCAATGATTCTTAGAAAATGGAAATGAAAGGGAGGGCAATAGGATTTGTTGCATGATTTGAAGGTCCATGTATATTGCTTACGTCCTTATGTTTCTTTCTCCCTCAAATCATATTGTTATTACTCATATGATGCTTATTAAGGACATGCTAGGTTCTTATGATGTTCAAATGTATCATGTTATGATCCTCTCATGATCCCAAACCCAAATGCTATGAAGGAATTTTAGGTTCTATGTTCTAAAACCTAGAAAGAAACCCTAGGTCATATACCCCAAATCACACATTTCTTATGTTCAATTGAGCTTGTCAAGAACCCTAGAAATCATGGATACCCCTAGATATGTGTTTGCTACCGATAAAATGCTTCTTAGTACTAAATATATCAAATTAGAAAAGAAATTGAATGTAAATCAAGGGAGAACAACCTCTGGCGACTCACTACGGCTTGGTCGTAGTGAGCCCATGCCTGCTACGACTAGGTTGTAGCGGGGCATGGGGGCTATAGCGGCCCCTTATGGGACCGTAGCGGGCCCCTTTAGGGTTGTAGCTGGCCCCTATAGATCGTAGCACATTTGTGAGGTCATAGTGATGCCATGGTCATAGCGTAAACCCTCTAAATCAATTTTTTGTAATAACGAACAGAGTCTGACTATGACCATGCTATGATCCGCCTTATGGAATCCTCATGTACCCGTAGCGAACCTCTACATGACCGTAGCACGCCCCTATCGAATCGTAGTGCCCGATTAGGGCCTATAGTGGTGCTTATTCTTATTGTGTACTCAATTTTCCCTATTTAATTGATTTTCATTTATGAATTATATTTAGAGGTTAAAGGGGGTGCATAGCAGACTGCTATGCACTATATGCGGTGCAAAATCTCGGTCATTGATTCTATATCAATGGCCAGATTTTATTCAACTAAAATTGGGGAGCAACAAATTTTATTCAATTAAAATAGAGGAGTAACTCTTCAATCTTAACCTTTAAAATTTGTTGAATGGTTCAGATTTTATCCAACATCACCTCTTAAAAGACCCTAGTTTAAAAAGGGGGAAAGTTTCTCTCTCCTTCCTTCCATATTTGCCATCGCCTTCAACGCCATCGCCTCACTGCTGCCATCGCCAACCCGCCTGCTCTGCTGTTGTTGCATCGTCGTTGACCCCACCCTGTCGTCACTGCTCTTGCCACCATCTCCTCTCAGGTCTCTCTCTATGGTTTGCCCTGCTACCCCCACTTTTGTTGTCGTTGTTGTTGTTGTCTTCGATCTGTGACGCCGTTGACCCCTCCCTCGCCATCTCCATTTTGTGATATCGCCAACCCCAACCTTGCCATCTCCGCTCTATGACGCCGCCGACCTCACCCTCGCCATCTCCACTCTGTGAGGCCACCGAGCCCGCCCTCGCATTCTCCGTTTTGTGATGCCACAATGCTTCTCTCTCTCGTTAACGAGAAGCCTCCATGTTGCCACCCACCTCTCTCTCTCTCTCTATGAGCCTCCCATCGACCACCATCTCTCTCTCTCNCTCTCTCTCTCTCTCTCTCTCTCTCTCTCTCTCTCTCTCTCTTTCTCTACGAGCCTCCCTTTTTAAACTTCATGCTTTTTCTCCTATCATTTTTTGTCTCTTATTTACTTATTTGTTCTTTTGCAGAGCTCAATTGTCATTTGATCAGTTGTCAATTGTAGGCCTCAAAATGAGTGTTACTAATAATATCTTTAGGTAATAGTTTCCTTTTTTGTATTGTTCTTGGTTGCACAATTATCATTTGATCATGTTTTTTTAATACTTGTAGGACAATTATCATTTGTTCATGTTTTTTAGTACATGTTATATTTTATCTAGCACATATTTTCTTTATGTTTGAAGTATATGACTCATTGTAATGCTTATGTACAAGCTTTAGAAATTGAACTTCATGTTACTCAAACACTGTTACAAACACTTTTTCTCCTATCATTGTAATGCTTATGTACAAGCTTAAGAAATTGCTATTTAGATGTCAATGTCAAGTTGAAGTAGTCATAGTATCATTTTAAATTTTTATTATAGTTATTCTCTTATATCAGTTGCTATTTAGATGTGAATGTCAAGTTGAAGTAGTCATCAAGGTGTCTTGGACAGAGGCGAATCCTAGTCGTAGATTCTATGGATGCCAAAATTATGGGGTGTGTAATTTCCTTTTCTATATTTTTTTGCATTTATTTTTTAAATTAAGTTATGAATAATATTGTCTCTTTTTTGTTTTTAGATGATTGGAGTATGCAACTATTTTTGATGGTTGAATTAATCTATTTCACAACATTATAAGAATGCCATCAATGGCTTACTGAAGAAGGTGGACGATTTGAAAGCACGACTATCGATGGGTCACAAAAGACTTAAAATAATTATATGGTTTCTCGTGTTGGCATTAGTAGTTAAGTTGTTGTACTAATCAAGTCATATTAGTGATGTTTATTGTTGTGGTCTTTATTTGTGTTTATCGTTAAGGTTGTACTTTCGTGATTAGTGATGTTGTAATTTTTTGTGTGTCAAGAAGGTTGTTGTAACAATATAGAAGAGGTATTTGACTTGGAGCTGATGAGATATCCCAATATAGAAGAGGAACTGGTTGAGATGCTTCAATGGAAGACAGGTCCGAAGATGCAACTCCTATTCCAAGTCAAGGCATAGAAGCCCCATGATCTCCCAATGAAGCTGAGATATTGTGTTGAAGTGTTTTGTACTTATCTTTTTGTATTTGATAGACTACTTTTACACTCATGTTGTTTAATGCTTTATTACCATGGGGATAGACATGGAAAGTGAAACATTTCTCCCTCTGAAATATTTGATGAGATTGGTCTCTTTTTTCAGGTAGTAGAGCCTAGTTACTTTATACTAACTAATATGAATTCTTCACTAGATGCTTGGTTCCTTGATGTTGTATATTGCTGAATTTTGTGTGCTCAGAACTATTAATCCCAAGACATGTTGTTTTTTACATGTCAAAATGTGGTGGCTTGATTCATATACAATAAACATGGGCCAGATCCATTTTTGGTAGATGTGTTGCGTTCTTATCCTTCGTTGCTTTTGTTTGCACAAAAATGTGTAAAAGCGCTTAACGGCTAGTCTATATAATATGTTTACTTGTAGTTGTATTCTGACTGAATTTGGCGTGTTGGCAGCCAAAATAACAGTGATTGAATTTGGGCATTTGGCAACGAAACTAACAATGACTCAGGACAAATTCTATCGCAGAATTGCAAACCTTGTCTGACTATTCAACTTTATTCTTTACTACATGTCCAAACCATAGTTTTCTGGTGGTGTTTGTGGTATCAAAGATTCATTCGTAACAACAAAAAAATAAGATGAAAGACATGTTCTCTACATGAAGATCCAAAATAAGTGTTCATACAACACATCACATAGTAAAAATGAGTGTTGATACATCAATAGTTAAAAAATAAAATGAAAGACATGTTCTCCACATGAAGATCCAAAATAAGTGTTGATACAACACATCACATAGTAAAAATGAGTGTTGATACAACACATAGTAAAAAAATAGAATGGAAATGTTTTTGTAGTGTTCAACAACAACAATCCTGCTTTGCCAACAAAATCTAAATTGTCCACATGAGCACAAATAGAATTTGGATCTCATCCCGACGTGAAACCAAATATTGAATTTGCGATAAAAAATATTCTACTTTAGTGTTGGAATAATATCAAAGGAACTCATATCAAGAGAGTTCAAGAGTACGAAAAAGATAAAAAGATTTCCAAAAGATCAAAGTAATGACTAGATATAAGCTTCATATTTATAGATCATGCTTGATGTTTCAGAAGATAAAAATATGTTCAAGAGTAAGAGCTAACCGCACAAGAGTACTCAAGCTTGATGTTTGATCATAAACATTAGATGAACCGGCAAAAGATGTGAAACCAAATATTGAATCTGTGATAAAAAAAATTCTACTTTAGTGGTGGCATAATGTAAGAGCACTCAAGCTTGGGAAGACTGATCATAAACATAAGATGAATCGAGAAAAAAAAGAAGAACATGACATTCTGTTAGTTACTTTTAGAAACTAGCAAAAAAAAGTTACCATATGTTGGCTTATGTTACTATTGACTTGATAGATCTTGTTGCGACGGCTCAACTTCTTTCATTTGTTGACCCTATGAACAACAACAATAAATATGAATACTTTTGTGTTAATAACAATACAAGTTGTATATAAAAGTTTATTTAAAACATATTCACCTGAGATAATGGACAAAGATGACTATTATGACCTTTTTTACCAATTTTCTACATGAATTTTGATGTGTCGTTGAAACCTTAATACCAAATTTAATTCTTTACAATTTTCTTGGACGACCCTTACATTTAGCATTAATAGGATCACGCACATTAATGCCAAAATCTGTTAGGCTAGGAGTTGGATCCTCAAGATTGGAAGTTAATCAAAACCTCATAATCAGCACATATTAATTGACTTGCATTCACATTTGCATAACTTTGACTCGTAGATTTTGCATGTGTTAATCTTTTGATCAACTCAACTACAAGTGAACTTCCAACCATTAAATTTTCAAATGAAAGCAATCCTAGTTGCCCACGGCACATGTATATATATATAGAGAGAGGGACCTAACGACAGAGCGGGCGGGGGCGACGTCGGCAAAGGCGCAGAGCAGGCCACGACACCGGCAAGAGAGGGACCTGAAGAGAAGATGGAAGGCGGAGCAGGCTAAGCGAGAGAGAGAGAGAGNAGAGAGAGAGAGAGAGAGAGAGATGGGGCAGGAGCGGAGAAGACGGAGTGGGGTGCAGCAACAGCAAAGCGATCGAGATCGACGGGCGGGGTCGACGACGACAACGGCGCGGAGCAAAGAGAAAGCGATGACAATAGGACGAGAGAAAAAAATTTTCCCCTTTTAAACTAGGATTTTTAGGGGGTGGTTGTGTATATTGGATCTTAACCATTCAAACATTTTTTAACGGCCAAGATTCAATAGCTGCTCCTCAATTTTAGTTGCATAAAATCCGGCCATTGATATAGAATCAATGGTCGAGATTTTCAACCGCACAAGGTGCATATAACAGTATGTTATGCACCCCCCATTTTCCTCTTAAATTTATGTTAGATTATTAATTAATCAATTATGATCCATGTTGTTAATCTTTTAATGATTATTGCACCATCATATGTCATGATTATGCTAGGTTATTATTTGAGCAACAATGACCCCTGCATGTATTCCTTCAATTATTATTGTACAAATACATGAAATTTATCGTGCATCTAGGTTAGAAAACCTCGTTTGATGATTGACATACACTTGGACATCGAGATGTGTCCTAAGCCGTAATTAGGTTAAATTCACAAGATTATTTGCTATGTGTGATGTATTGTAAAGAAGATGAAGCATGATGAATTAGTCGAGGCATATTGGTGAGAAGGGAATTAGCCGAAGGCACTTTCCGGGAGGCGATGTTCACTCACTAGTGATAGTGTGTGTGTGCTTCCTAATATGAACCTTAGAGATGGATTGGCCTAGGTAGCCGATGTTAATGTACCAATATTACCCGAGACTCTTTATACAAAGATAATAGTTGACCTATGATTATGATAATGATGATGATAATGATGTGAGTCAAAAGAACATAAATGGATCATATGGCTAATTATGTAAAGATATAAAGATGATGCAAAGGATGACAAACATAAAGATAAGTTGTATAAGTTCTTACATGTATCTAATGCTTATGATCATACTTATGTTTATCCTAAATTGGTATATGTTCATGATAGTTATATATGATACATATATTGCATGATATGAGCCGACCTTTACATGCTCTAATCGGAGAATTTTCACCTCCCATGTTTCTGGATTCATGCAGGCGATGATGCATGATGAGCTTGGCGGAGATGTGCTCATGGCAGCTTAAATTTATACATGATTGTGTCTAGATCTTATAGGCCTTTAAGTCATTAGTGCGATATCTAATGAACTTGTTATCTTTATATTATGTCTCAAATTGAATGAGCCTAAAACTCATGTTATGAATCTTATATTTAATCATGGATTTAAGTTCATATGTGGCGAGATGTTATATAAATTTATATACATTTCCACTATCTTGAGTTATTATTAGTATGATATCATGTTTATGTTATCTTTTATGTTTATCATATCTTATAATGTATGTCTAAGGTCCATGTAATGTTGTTGAAGGCCTATGTGAGTCCGTTTTGAAGGTGCTATATGCTTGATAATTTTTTTTAATACCTACTCTAGATCTTTGATATTTAGGTCTACTAATATTTAGCTAATCTAGAATCGATATGAAATAACAAAATAATATATTCGTAGTCAGTGACTTTAGGAACTAAAACTGGGATATTTCCTTTGGCCGACCTTAGAAGGTGATCTCACTTGCATCCCTGCGTTTAGAGTTTAAAGGATGGAATGTAAGTTATTCCCAAAATTGAGTTTATAAATTGAATGTTAATTTTAACATATTCTTTTATTTTCATCTAACAAGTATTTATTTTACTTATCATATTTAATTTTTTTAAAACATATTTTGCATCTCTATTTTTTCTTAAATAAAAATGATTTATATTTCTTCATTTGCAAAAAAAAATAAATTAATTAATATTACTAAAAATAATTTATGAAAATGCTATGTGTTTCATTTCATACTTATATCAATTAGTTTCATTGTTATATTCATCAAACATTGTTTATTAAATTTATTAGTCATACCGCTATATGCTATCCACTAATATCTAATCGCTATCTATTATTTATTTGGTTACTTCATTATTCATTCAAATATTAACTTTGCAAAATAGAGACTTAGATTAAGTTTGACAGGATCAGAGATTTGATTATGGATAATGACTTGACTTGCGGATAAAGATTTAACTACGGATACAGATTACGGTTTGATTAGATATTATTGGATCTGGAGTAATGGTTTGATTAATGATTTTAGTAAAAGTATTTGATAAACATAATTATTGAACCAGTGGTAACGATAAAATAATTAAAATGGATATATGTAATGTAATATATGAATTTGGGACATAAATAAACATAATAAGTAATTTATTGATTTATAAATATTATTTAAAAAATAATTTCAAGATTATTCTATCATGAAAATAAAAAATAATCAAATTGCAAAAAATAAATTCCGTTTAACTAGGACCCTATAGAATCTATTTTATTATTTCTTAGCATTTTTACACTAAATCAAATAACCTAAATATAGTTAGGCATGCATAACTTATTAATTATGTATGTGAAAAAAAATCGTGTAGAATACAAAAGGAGTCTACACAACAATTTCACTAAATAGGCTCTTTTAGGATGATTCAAATGATGAGTGTGATCAAATATGTGAACATTATTTTGAATGCTCTTTTTTATCACGAATCATCAAAATCGATTGTCATGATAATTTTGAGAGAAAAGGATGAAAATCTAACCACTATTAACCTTTATACGTTTATGCTTCCTTTTTGAAGCGTATCAACATTTGCATCATAACGGCTAATCTTTACTAATTAGTCTTTTTTTACCAAATAGTGATAAAGAGGGTTTTTTTGTCAAGTGTCAAATGCTCCCTTAACCGCTTTCTACAGAAGAAGATCCAAACTGATACATAAGTGAAGGCCAGTAGTAGGTCAGGTTCTCCATCCTTTGGCTTTAAGCTTAATGCCAAGTGCTGCAATTATGAATCCAGTGCTGGACTGCACTTTCAACGATAAAGCTTCAAAGTCATGCATGACTCATGAGCTTTGGAGAAACTCAAACTAACAATGGCTTTATGTCAGAGAACTCCTTTGCCAAATTAGAAGATGGAACAGGTTACTGTTATGTTGTAGCTCACTGCTTCACTTTTCTTTTCCCTGTGTTGGTTGAGCCTTTCAAAGTTTTAGAGATGGAAAAAAACTGACTAACATTCCACCTTGTGTGTAAAAAAAACCTAAAGCAAAGGCAACTAAGGATATGTGATCATGAATCTATATGTTATTAATTTTTTATCTTTCAAACATATATATATTAAGTTTATGTGAATTAAGAGTTCAAAACAAATAATATTTTAATAGAGGCTCTTTCAGAAAGAACAAATTCTTCACTCCATTTCTATTCATTTCACTCATTTTTTTTCTCTTTTAAATTCCCTGAAGAAATATTGTTCCTTCTTAGTGGAGCTGTTTTCTTTTAACTTGATGTACATAACATTATTAGTGTGAAGCTATATGGCACTAAACTCCGGAATTTGATGACCTCACTCACCCTTCTGGAGTTCACCAGAGTTGAACCAAGTTGCTGTTGGTGGAGTAGTTATTGGCATAATGCTCAGGTATGCTGTCGTTTATCAATCCAATTACAGTATGAAGATAATTTCCTCTTTATAAAGAAACAAAAAAAGTGGGATTGTGTCATCTGCAAACTCAAGTTATTTTAACAAGGAGAGGATAACATACAAATTGTAGCTTAAAGGAGGCTAAAAAGTGTGAGGGGTCACTAATGTTTGATAAAAATATGATGTGGGTCACTAATGTTTAGTTTTCAAATTGTAGATCACTCAACTTTAGTTTTATTCATATTTAGATCATCCATCATACTTGAATATTAATTTTGCAACATGTCACTTACGTGGCATATGATGGTCATCTATGTGGCATATGACATATCATTTTTCTTTAAATAATATTTTATAATTTAATTTTATTATTAATTATTTACCTTTTTAAACTTAAATGGTGAGAACTCAAGAGCTTTTTATGATTTGACGATGTGAAAATTTATTTTTGGAAGTGTCACCAACAAGAAAAAAATTATGAGTATAATGGTAAATTAGTTAATAATAAAATTAAATTATATTTTTTTATTTTTAGGTGAGTTGATGCATAAATTAATATTTAAATATGATGGATGATCTAAATATGAATAAAATTAAAGTTGAGTGACCTACAATTTGAAAATTAAACATTAATGACTCACCTCATACTTTTATCAAACATTAGTGACCTCTCACACCTTTTAGTCTTAAAGGAAGCTGATCATAGATTTGGCGTGGATGCATGGGAACAGGGGCAAGGAGAAGAAGACAAATTATTTCACGTATATATTCAGATACACCACCTTCCATCTCTCTCTTATTCCCATGTCCTTATTTGACAACCTCCTTTGATTGATGGATGATGTCTTCTGAAATGATGAGGCCAATCCAAGTCGATCTTCTCTTATTGGTTATCTTTCCGACTCCATTTACATGCAAAGTGATATTTAGCCATTCAATTAAGCTTTGTTTACTTTGATAAATATAATTTTTTGGAAAAAAAATGATTTGTTTTTATGTGTTTGATGCATCGCTTGAAAGTATAAAAAAATTTATCTTACAAATATAAAATAAAGCAGTGAGAGGAGAATGACTTCCTATTTTGAAAAACAAAAATAATTTATTTTTTTCAAATCTTATATTACTTTTTTTAATCAACAAGGAAAACACTTTTCTATTGATCACAAACGAAGTCTTAGTGTTAACTTTATTATGTCCTCTCAAATTATGCATTTCAAAAGTTTTTCGACTTCAGTAATGTAAATATCTAAAATTATTTTGTAGATACTAAATTTAGAAATGATACAGTGGATCCTCATTTTCTAGATGTTTACACAAATTTAAATAAAAATAAATTTACACTTATATTTTTCATGTTAGGAATTTTAGATATTTAATTTATAGGAAAGTTGTAAACTCTTGAACTAGAACACTATAAAACATGTTTTCTATTAAAATAATAAGACATACAATATTTTCTTTTTTAAATATTCTTCTTTGATCCTCTTTTATATTTGTGATCACCGAGCCAGGGGAAGGCCATCCTACTTTTTCGTCAAAATAGAACGACCACCTTGACTTCACTGCAAATATAAAGAAAATTTCTAGTAATGATAATGTTTTCTATACATTAGGAAGTAATGAAAAATCTTATTATGGATTTTGTTTCAATCTTTTCAGCTAAAGTTTAAATAACACTTTGATAATTTCAAAGGCTTAAGTGTTAAAAATATAATTTGAAGGGAGTCAATTAACAACATAAATGATGCATTATTTGAACACGAAATGTTATAAATAACTATTAATCTTCTAATGTTCCAAACTGAAATTTCGACAATTTGCAAAAAATACATATAAAGAATTATTTTTATAAATTTAAACCTTTTAAGATACGTTATTAATTTATATAAAAAATTAAATAAATAATAAAATGATTTTGACCTTATCTTTTTTACATTATGGCAATCAGGAATGGGCTACACTTCAATCTTTTTGGATTGATTGAAGGCGACTGATGTTTCAATATTAAAAAAATCTTTAATTCTTGACATTCTTAGCCAAAAATGTATTTCGAATTTGTAGTACTACTGTATATTATTCACATGCTGACATGATTTTTTTTTCATCTGGTATATTATGAATCTACATGGCTTTTGTATCTCAAATTATTAAAGATATATTCATTTATTTTTCCTATGTTTTAAAATTAATATATTTCTTTTAAGTGTCATAACTATTTTTCCATGGTCCGAAAGGTGGTACTGCCTTTTTTTTCCTTGGTCAGGTAATTTTGTTTTAGTACAAAAGGGCACCACATTTACCTAGCTATAAAATATCGCATGTAAGGATTAAGTTACAAAGAAATTCCCGGATTGGAAAAGATGAATACTAATTCCCAGAATATAATACAGAGAACTTATATAGACTAAAAGTGCAAACGGAAAGTATGCTTTTACAACATGAGGATAAAAAACGATAAAGTTTCATAGAAATTGCTACGTAAGCATGCAATATAAAAAGACCATTAAATGTGACATATAAGTTACATTCTTGAATTATCTAATAAATGTGGTGCATCTATCCCGTTAAAAAACTATATATCTTTTTATCTTTCTTATTACGTGAGTGTTAAATGAGAATAAGGGCGTGATTGACTCGAATTCGATTTTTATCAACAAAATTTATATTTTATTTTTAGTATTACTATTTTCTTTCTAATGAAAAAATATATCTCAAATAAATATCAAAGCTACTAAATGCAAGTCGTGGTGAGAACTAAATCACAACTAACTATTGATATCATATTAAATATGTATTATATGGTATACGGTATATCCAATTTTTTTTCATAGCCAAATAAAGTTATTCTTCATGCATTAATGTCACTTTGAAGACTTCAAAGCTTAATTGGCCAATGGATCCACTTGATCGATAGGTTCCTACATAAATGTGATATGATGCATGAAATATACAAAAGAAAAGTATGTACTCCAAGAAAGAGAAAACAAAAAGGAAAATAAAAACTATGAACTGTGACATATATCTTCCCACCACTTTGACATTACTTTAGTCATTGCGTTGGCGGCTTACTATTCGTGAGTTGGATCGGATAGAAATCTCAAATTAATTAATGAATCATGATTAACTTAATATAACTACTTGCACATTATCTTAAGCTGATCCTAATACAATTGCTAACTAATTTGCCAACGATGGAAGTTGATGGATGCAATTTAGACAATATCTTTTTTCTGTAATTGATAGTTACTAGCATATGAAGAAAAGCAAAAGATAAAGTTCGATCAAAGTTTTAAATTCAAAATTCGAAAATGAGATTATCCATTTCTTAACGTTAAAACTCGTCTTATATATTCAATGAGCTATAAACTATTTTAAATATTAAACCAAAAAAAAATATTATTTTTAATATTGTTTCTTTTCGTAATCGCTGACAACCTTTAATTTAATTTATTAAAAAAAATGATAAAAGATTTAATGAAATTTAATTCAAATCTTTCATCTTTAGTATCATATCAATGTCATCTTGTCATTTGATTGAACTCGACATTAATTTTTTTTTATTTAGACTCATTAATTTTTAAAATTATTAGCACGAACGTATGAAAACAAAATTAAATTATTATTTTAAAAAAAATTCGAACTCCAAATTATTAGTAATTTATTTTTTAAAGTATAATTTCATTAACCAGTTATGCTGATCAACGAATATTAATTCGATATGAATCAATTTTTTTATGAAAAAAATTAGTATTTGATATCATAATTAACTATCTTTGCTTTAATTTTTTTATCTCCAAAAATCATATTTGTACATGGTGAAAATAAAAAAAAATGTTCAAAAAATGAAAAAAAATTGGAACAATATTATAGGATATGAGATACAATGTTGCAAAATTGATTTCAAACTTGCAAATTGAGATTGTAGACTCGAAGCTTTTCAGGTTGACCGTGTCGATAATATTAAAAGAATATTACTATATCACTATTGCAGTAAAAAAAATGAAATCCCACTTTTTTCTTAAAATTAGTAATCTTAATAATTTATATACAAATGGATCTACATATCCGCGTGTGTGTATATAATATAATATAATATAATATAATATAATATAATATAATATATATGAAAGATAACACTTTCTTATAACGTAAGACTTATCTATATATGTCTTAAAAAGTTATATTTAAATTGCAATATGAATGACCCAATTAGAGGGAAATGTTAGAATTGTGTATAACAATTTGGTTGTCATGTGACTCATGTTAATATAATATAATATAATATAATATAATATATATGAAAGATAACACTTTCTTATAACGTAAGACTTATCTATATATGTCTTAAAAAGTTATATTTAAATTGCAATATGAATGACCCAATTAGAGGGAAATGTTAGAATTGTGTATAACAATTTGGTTGTCATGTGACTCATGTCAGATGACACTCCAAGTCAATCACATACATGTCAAATTCATGTATAATATTACCCTTATCATCTTATTCATTTTGATTTAAGATTTTGATTCAGTCCCATTATCCCATACACGAATTTAGTGCACTTTTCATCATTGTGATTTGTTATAATGTCATGTGTTTAGAATAAGACTATAACATAAATTATCCGAAGCAAATGTTATAGTAAATATTAAAATAATAACATGGAGAACAATTAATATCAATGAGAGGAAAAATGTTAATTACTTTCTCAATATTAAAATATTACCGTGGCAACTGGCAAGTTACTTTATCAAAATAAGACACGAAAAAACTAATATATAAGTTATTGATAGAATAAAAAAAGGCAAAGGTCAAGAATATGCAAGAATTGGGGTAAGACATATTAAGAAAACACTATTTCATGTTATATAGGCCTCAATTGTGAATATAAAAAGGGAAAAAATTCACAAGTGCACGTCGCTTCATAAAATTACAAATAGTTTTGATTAAACTGTTAAATACGAATTATTTTAAAAATGTTAAATAACTAAAAAAAATTATAATTTACACCTTCTTATTTCCTGTATAAAATGTGTGATTCAGTTGGTAACAATATGTTTCTATTTAAATATATTAATTTTTATATGAGTCTCATTAATTATAAAAAAAGTTTGAGATTGGGCAGGATCAATATTACTCAAAGGCAATACTTCTACATATTGTATTGTATTGGCAATAAAAAAATATTAAAAATAGGAAAACATATACTAATTGAATTAAAAAGTAGTTAGAAATGTGATTTAAAGTACCATGGTGCATAATTATAATGCACAACCATATTACTGCACCCTGTACATTGTATAAGATGTATAGATTCCTTGACCAATATATCAAGGCATATATAAAAAAATAAAGGTTCAGAAGTCAATTATCATGATCAACGTTTATTATACAATAAGATATTTATTTTCTTAATGTGATACTTGGCGGTTGTCATTATCTACAATTAACAAATTATTAGTGTTATTTTTTAAGCAAAATTTGTATTATTCTAACTGTTCCCGGACGATCCAGTGAGGAGACAAGTTTGACATTTTCTTGTCTAAATCTTAATTTAGTAGCCGTCTCTCTCTTCTGTACTTGTTATCGTCCTTGAACGCATTCTCTAAATTTTAAGTTATTTCCACCTATAAATCTAAACTAAATTGTTCATTTACCTTCATACACATTCTTCGATCTTAAATGTCATATTCCATAATTCTTATGGTAATTCATTCATTTCTTAGTTTGTTAAATGCCATTCTAACCCTCTTAACCTATATATTAGGAAAGATCATAATTCTTTTTGTAGATCTTATTTCCTCTCATTAATCTACTTTAAATATTTTTAAAAAAATCATTGACACTTGATTTCTTAAAAAAGTTAGATACCTTTTTTTAATAAATGTATGTACAGAGTGTGGTATTAGATAATTTGCAAGATAAGAAAATTATGTAAGTTTTATGTCGAAACAAAGAAATTTAAAAGAACAAATGAATAATTCATAATTTGGAGTCAGATATGGGTCAAAATAGGGATTTAAGCAAAAAAATATTTATCCAACCTGACAAATATTTAGTTTTTTTAAAATCGTAAAAAATATTTAGATACTTCTTAAATTTAAATAAATCAACCGAGTAACTTATTGGAGATGTAAATAACTAAAATTATATGAAACATGTATGATTATATTTTGAATACTTTTAATATCCATACAATGACTTGATAACATAAATTTTGTGTAAATACTTATTGAGGAAAAATGTATAAGTCATAGATAAAAATATTAAAATATATAACATGTGATATCAGTAAATAGAACACAATTCTTCTCAATGTTATTGTAAATATCAAATTTAAAATACTAGAGCTAAACAATTAATTCGAAAAAGTTAATAAATTTGTCGATTGAAAAATCATCGAAAAAATATAAGTTCCCACCCGTACAACTTATATCCATAGAAAAAGATGATATTTTTTTATCGTCCCCATTGTTATATAAAAATGGAAAATTATACTATCTTTCTAAAATTTCTTTTTAAAATTTCTCATAACACTCCCATTTAAAAATTATTCTCAATAATTGATGAAGCTACAAAATGTGCATAAGAGAAGATTTAGCATCACTCTAAAAAAAATAATTAGAATAATCAAGCAGGAATGTCCAACGTCATTGATCACTATATAAATCTCAAACATGTCGTCAATTCCATTTCTAAATAATTGCCATTCGGAAATGGTTTGGGAGTTTTTTTTTTAATTTTTTTCTCCCGATGCCAACAATAAATTAATGTATTTTGGTATAACACTATAAGCTTATCTTTCCAACAAATTTATTTATGTTCGAGTATTTTTAGTATAGCATATTTTTAATATAATGCGTGTAGCACATTAGAAAATAACCTTTTTTTAAAAAAAATATGATCATTATTTATTTATACATATAAAGTGTTGTTATTTTTATACAAGTACGCTGTATATTTTTTTTCTGTTAATATATACCATTTTTTTGTCAAAAGATTATAAAACATTTCTTCTATAAAAGAGATCGATTGGCTAACATATGAAAATAAGAATAAACAAATCATGATTTTGTAGTAGCATAGATGAAAACTAAATCTAAATTAAATTATAAGACTGAGTTCAACTCCCACTATTTTAAATAGATATTTTCTTGGAGTAAAAATGTAAAATTATGGAGTTACATTCCACAGTAAATTTGGAGGGACGAATCAACTGTTATAGACAAGGAATCCAAAAATAATATTAATAATAAGTGGTACGTACTCACCCGTCGTTGGTATCCACTTATCAATAAGGTACGACGTCAAAGTGGAATAATTAAGTCGGAGATTTATTGTACTTAACTTTTACCCCCACAATGTTGTCAATTTTCCTTTTTTTTTATTATTTTGGGCTCACCATCCATAAAAATAAAGGGTTATTTATTTGCCAGTCCCCTATCAGTTCCATCCATGTCTCTATACACTTATGTGGTCGCCGAGTTGAACTGGTTAAATTAGAGCCACAAGCTGTGTGCATTGTGGACGCAACACAGCGAAAACAAAAATTAGTTGAGAGTTGGGACGATGCTTAATTTCCTCCATAAAAGTACACACAATAATAAAATACATGAAAACAAAAATATTCTCGTCCTAATCTCTGCACGACGTTTTGGAACAAATCTTTGCATTTGAAAAGGCTGTCTCCATTTTTATAATTCAGTCGATTAATTAAGTTAACTAATCAATTTAACGTAAAATTTTCAAAATGGTGAGACTACTCGTCAAAATATTTCTTGTCACCTTAATTTGGCACATGCATTTTGCAATAGTCCACCCATCGACGGTGCAAACCTTGTTGGAATTGTTCTTCCAATCGTGCCAACGACTCAGTTTTGATCCGTTCGACGATAATAGAGGGTCACATTTTGTTGACAGACAAATAATAAATGATTATAAGATATTAAATAATTTAAATTTTAAAAAGTTTATATAATTTTTTAATATAAAATAATAAAAATTCTAGAATTATTTAATAGAGATTTTCGTATAGGACGAATGATTTATCATCGTGTCTATTTGTTATGTTTACGTATCATTTTATTTTTTTTTATGTCGGCGTCAAATCTAACAAGAAAAGAAAATCCAGTAGATGTCTCGTTGTCTCTACCACATTATTGGACCTTTTTTTTGTCATATAAAAGGCCTCGTCGCGGCGTCCCCTGCTGCGTGTCCACGACGTTAACGCTCAGTCAAACGAAGAACATGCTTCCAATAAGCAGCACCGCCGCCTCGTCGGCGAAGGCCGAGCTCGCCGGCGGCGTGCGCTGGCTCGTCTCCCTCCTCCTCCTCTTCGCCGTCACCATCCCTTGCACCGTGTTCCTCCAGTCCGCCGGACCCAGCCAGCTGCCGCTGCTCATGTCCATCAGCTGGAACGTCAGGCCTGCCGATATCCCGGCGCCGGCGGCCGTGGAGCCCGCTGACGCTGCCGTCGTCGTCCGCGTCCGCGAGCAACTGCAGCCTCCCGTGAGCGCTGCTCCCCCGCCGCCTTTGGTGGAAATGGTAACTTGCTGTTTAAGAATTGAACCCTTCAGGCTAATGAATTCTTTGTGTGCAAGTGTTCAGCAAGGTCTGATCATTAATTCGCATCCATGTTCTTGCAGGAGGATGAGGACGCCAGGCTTGAGAGAGTTCTCAGGGAGGCAGCCATGGAGGACAGGACAGTGATAGTGACCACCTTGAATGCTGCATGGGCGGCTCCGGGATCGTTGATCGATCTCTTCCTGGAGAGCTTCCGGATCGGAAACGGCACCCAGGAGCTTCTGAAGCATGTGGTGATCGTCGCGCTGGACCAGAAGGCGTACCAGCGATGCAAGTCGATACACCGCCATTGCTTCGCGCTTGTCACAGAGGGGGTGGATTTCTCAGGGGAGAAGCTCTTCATGACCGACGGCTACCTGCAACTGGTGTGGAGGAAATTGGACGTTCTGAGGATGGTCCTCGGAAAAGGATACAACTTCATCTTTTCGGTATGCTTTTTCCGTCTTCTCTTCTTTCCAGCATTAAATTCTGCAGCAACTGCAAACCGCTTTTGCCTTTATATTCTTTAATCTGATTTACTTCCATCTATCAGTTCTGTTTGGATTCACTTGAATTATACATCTTATGCAATAGTCTAAGCTTCTTTTTCTTGCTGAAGTGTAGTTACTATTGATTCGCATTCAGCATGTTAGACTGATAGTTGTGTAAGTTCATGGCCAAATGTGGATACTTAATTATATCTTTCTTGTAGGAAAATTGATCATTTAGAAAAGAGTAGGTGTCTGAATAGCCTTTAACTTCGTTTTGATTGCAGGATGCAGATGTCTTGTGGTTCAGGAATCCATTGCCAAAGCTCTACCCTGATGCAGATTTCCAGACTTCCTGCGACGAGTTTTTCGGCGATCCTAATGATCTGAACAACCCGCCGAACACCGGATTCAAGTATGTGAAGGCCAACAACCGGTCTATCGCCTTCTACAACTATTGGTATGAATCGAGGAAGAAATATCCAGGGCTAGGACAGCAGGGGGTGTTCAATTCCATCAAATTTGATCCCTACATGAATGAGACCGGAGTCAAGATCAAATTCCTGAGCACTGATAACTTTGGTGGAATGTGCCACATGAGCAATGATCTCTCCAAGGCCTACACAATTCACACCAACTGCTGCGTCGGCATGAAAGCAAAGCTGCATGATCTAAGAGTTTTGCTTGATGACTGGAGGAAGTACATGTCTCTCCCTTCAAGCACAAGGGAGGGGCATACCTACCTGTGGAGTGAGCTGCAGTTTCTGTGCAGGTAAAATTTGATAAGAACTCTGTTCTTTCAAGTCAGATAAGATTAATATATGTCTTAAATCATATCATTATGAATGCATTATTCTGCCATTTATTTCCTATTTTGTTTAAACTTCTCTATTATATTATCATGGAGAATTATATGTCTATGCAATATGTTTCTGTTAATTATATTTCTTTTTGAATGCAGATGAGCTTTTGCTGTTGGCATGGAAGGGAGGATCTCCTGTTCATTTTTTCACTTCATACTGCACGAGCATTCAGGTTGAGTGCAATGCTAAAATTAAGAAACAACAACGCACCTCAAAGCAGAATAAGAGCCGAAAATTTCTTCTTTTCAGATGCTTGAGTTGTCTGCAGAAACATACTGATTTCTGCTTGAGAACAGGGTTCCCTATTGTAATTAGTTCTTTTACTTGGTTTAAAGTATCACATAGTACATAAAAGAAAGAAGTCATATCTTGTTTATCTGATCATTCTTTTTGTGTTGGGTTCCAAGACCAAACAAGTTTGATTTCTTCATTTTCTTCTGTCATCTAAACAAGAAAATTTTTAGGGAAATCAAATGTTCTTATTACACTAACATGTTGCAGAGGTTTATTTAAAGGAATTCATATTTGGGACCAGGATTGGCTTCTAAATCGTAGTCTCTGGCGTTCTCTCTTTACTTACATTACAAACTCTCTTTTGGAGTGGCAATTGAGAATACTGCCTTCAATGGCTACTTCCAAGCACAAATAAATATCATGTCTGACATCTGAAAATATATGCTTGATTTAGTTTCATTTGATGTGATATGTCATTTGTGTCTTTCTTGACTGGTGGATGATATGACCAGTGATATCGAAATGTGAAATCAGATATCGTACATGCTACTGCTGGAAAATTAATTGAATTGCACAAAAAAATGCCTTTTCCAATTAGTATTGGTTTGGTCTCAAATGTACATAGCCCCGAAAGAAAAAAATGCCACTAATCTAAATGATTTCACTCAGATAATAAATTGCAAATACCAAACCTCTTTTTTTCTAAATCCACGTGCACTCAAAGTTATTAATACTTGATTAATTTAGTATTCGTGTGATAGTGAAAAAATAAATCATAATTAAATTGTTTATTTCTGTGACTGCTAGTTCAATTAATCATTACATATTATTAAACCTCAACTCTTTACATCAGATATCACTTTCTAATGCTCCTCTTAGAACACCAAGACCTTCTAAAGAGCTGCTCCGAACTTGAGATCTCGGAACCTCAATGCGAGGTGGAGTTTCAGGTGAGAAACAGACAACTACCATAGTCATAATGCCATAGAGTGTTTCTCTTCAATGCTTCTCCAACTATCTCCCTGGAACACCTTTCTGGATCATTGTGAACCATGAGTTCTTTCCTGGATACTGTAACTGCACACTGACTACTCTGACATCCCAGTATAAAAAAATTCACCATTCTCCTCAGTGAGGATTGCTTCCTAGAACTCTGATTCAGAGCTCAATGAACAGGTTGGACACTTTGAACCCTTCCCGTGCCAATCCCCAAGAGGCCTTGCCATGGAGAGCTGTCCATTTAGCTATCTATCATAAACACTGCCACCAAGCTTCTAAATTCTTAGCCTTGCACTGGTAAAGTTAAGTTAGTTCAATTGCTCAGACATGCTTCCCTGAAACAGCCCGTCGGTCACCCACATTGGCAGTAACTAGAGACCTACAAACAGAACACATTTTAGTTAAACAATATAAGTCTTGATTAATTCCAGAACTCTAAAGTGATTAAATGATGCATGCCCATAAATCCATCTAACAAAAAGTTAGTGCTTCTAACCAATTTACTAAATGCAATACACATGTAATCCGGCTCTATATAAGGCACTCTAATAGTATAATATAGGATCCTGAAACTGCATGTGTAATGAGACAAGGAAGAAGTGAGTTCATGCAATTAACTGTTAGCAATTTATCACAGGTGATATGTTTGGTAGGGCCTTCAATGAAAGCTCTTATGTCAACCTTCAAAACTGTCGCTATTATATAGACTCATACATTTATGCTAAGCTGTTTTCAACCAAAGATACAAATCCTATGCCGTGTCCCATGTTTGGCAGAAGTTAATTAGTGGTGTTGACCTTAAAAGATAACCATGCCATATTGCCATAAGGCCCATAACTAAAGCTGGCATTTTAGGAAACAGTATAAGCAATAAATAGTGCACTTGAAGTTTGTCATAAGGGATGCGAAAGAGAAATCAATGCATTGAGAGCGTAGTGTTTGTTTTGACTAATGCAGCCTTAAAATGCCGTGATCATTAAGTGATCAATTCAAATCATGCACCCTAAAATACCCAAAAGTTAACAACATGGAGATATTGGAGTCAGATTTTACCTTCCAGTGATGAGGGCAGTACATGCTGTTGTTCAAGATGAACGATCAAGTGAATTGGGAATCAAAAAGTGCATGATCAGATTTGACAAATGCACCTTTTATGGCCATCTGCAGATAAACTGGGAAATGGGTATCCTCACAATTATGAACTTATTCTCCCGAACAAAGTTGGCTGCATCTGTTCGACGGTACCACCATGGCCATCAAACACCTGCTCAGAGAAGATGCCTTATATCAGCATTGTTAGCAGATGCTTATATAACCAAGTTTTGAATCATCCAAAACTTACTAGAGCAACTAAAAATATGTTCATTGCCATAGATAAAATCAGCAAGTTTTGGTGAATCTACATTAATAATCATATATTTCCAACTTCACATGGGAGGGATATGATGATAAACTGATTATCAAATGAGAAGAGAGAACATACCCCATAAAAGGCACCTGGTGATGGGAAGTTGACAGGAGCTCCTAGGTGCTCAACTAAATTATCTATGCAGATATGTTAATTCTCCATGTATGGCTTTAGGCCCATCTCCGACCAGCTACCAGACAGAAAGATGGGCGAAAACCTGGCCAGTCTTCTCTTCTGGAGGAGAAGATAGTGTAGAACTCCCTAAATCCAAGTCCTACAAACATATAAGAGGATATCAGAACTATGAGCGAAATTGAAGTATGATCAGTAAATTGAAGTCGACTGCCATGATACTTTCCAAACCACGAATCCAGCTCTTGAAGAGACTGCCAACCTTATGTTCCAAATGTATGTACCCCTTTTTTTATTGAGCTATTTACTCCCTGACCTTACATGACACTATCAGAATTCTTGAGCAATCTAAATTGTATGAAATTTCTTATACCCTCAACCTACTGACATACCTGTTAATGTTGTGACATGGGTATCCAAACAATATGCTACGATACCAACTGTTGTACTCAGTCTGATACAAATAGTTGTAAAAACAAAATAGATCATCTGTTTGATCAACATATGCATAATATGCTATTGACTATTATTGTGCGGAAACAAGATGTCAAAATATACGGTAAGATTAATACAAAATAGCAGGACCAAACACAACAGTGACACAAGGATTTATTGGGTAAAATCTTTTGATAAAGAGGAAAACAACCACGGATAAATTTATAAATAAAATTCACTGAAAATAGAAAATAAGAGTTATAGACTGTACAAAATATCAGTTTACCATGCAGACATCAAAATCTGAAAGCTTGCAGTCACCACTGTTCATAACCGCCTCAAAATTTAGACTCTCAATTTTCTAAATCACCAATTCTTCTCTTTTAGTATTTCTCTTGCAACTTACAATCCTAATAGTTTTATACTATTTTTTATAGCCACCATAATCCATATTTCTCATTCTCTCCTTCAATTAGAACTCTTGCAAATAAGAAAGATTATATTATAAAAATTTGATGAAGAAATTCAACTTTCACATGAATTCTCATTACTATAAATTATAACTAACTTTAGAGTATAAAAGTATGGACTAAATATAACACTTATAAAAAATCTAAGAACCTTCAGGGACTAACGTAGAACTACAGAAGTCAATTCATTTGAGGATTATGCTCCAAATATTCATTTAAGTAAGATCCTTTAAAAGTCCGATAGCCGAAGGAATAATTTTCTCCCTATAGTGCAATGGAAATCAATTCGTATATTGGTCAATTGCCAAATATTGATTCAAGTATAATCCATGTGACACTCAGAAACCTATTCAAACACAAAAACAGTGTCCTTGTTTCCAGTAAATCTTTCAAAATCCAGCCAAAGGTCATATTTTTAAGAGTAAATCTAAACTTTAGGACACAGATCTGTTCATAATGGATATAACAATGACTCACGTTGTAATCCACAAAAATCTCTAAAAAAGAAGCCTCAAACCCAGTGATTTCTTGAGAAAAAATCAATCGAGTTATCTTTAAACTGCAGATATATGAGAGAAAACAAACAGTAACATCGATCGAGGGACGTTGCCTACTCGTTTTTTTTTCCCTCATTAGTGCTCGTATTCTTAAACAAAAAAAATGCTTTTAAAGGAGGTAAAAGATGAAGGTGGATGCCAAAAGTTTATCTTCATTGATCAAATGAGCTTTCAAACTTCGCTACCTTGAATTAGGCATTGATTAATTAACTTCTTTATAATAAAGAAACTTTGCAGATCACCAGGGAAACAAAATAATAAAGGATCTGTGGCAGTAAGGATTTGTATTAATGCATCATTTTGTTCATTTAAAACTTAACAGCTCTCCAAAGTGCATGCTCTTCGACATGTTTCCGGTACAAGAGAAATAGTTTTTGTTTTCTTTCCTGGAAAGGTACATAGCGCAATTACACTTCACATTTTCCAAATAAGACATGACCCAATAGATGTTGGATCCCTTGCAATTATGCTTCAAACACTTTGCACTCCTTCGTGTCCGGGTTCGTCTTGCAGTAGTCCTCTAGAGGATCGCTACTGCCCTGAGCTGCAGCGCCCGGCCACTTCTCTGCCACCAAGTGCGCCAAATCCACGACCCGTTGGCTATTCAAACACATCAAATTCCAATTAGGAAACATCATCAGTTTCTATGTTTACAGTAATGATTGCAGAATGTGTTGTGTTGCTCTTCTTATGCAATGATCAAGAGCAAAATAGCAGCAGCAGAAGCAGCTGATGAGTGCTGAGGAGTTCTCACCTGTAGCCCCATTCGTTGTCATACCATGCGACCACCTTGACCATGTCGTCGCCCATGACCATGGTGAGCGACGAGTCGATGGTGGAAGAGACGTCGGAGCATCTGAAATCGACGGACACGAGCGGAACGTCGCACACGGCCAGGATGCCATTCAGCGGGCCGTCGGCTGCCTTCCTGAAGGCGTTGTTTACGTCCTCAGCAGTGATGCCTTTCTTCTCCACGTTGACGACGAGGTCCACCACCGACACGTTGGGCGTCGGCACGCGGAGGGCGATCCCGTTCAGCTTCCCTTTGAGTTGGGGCAGCACCAGCGAGACGGCCTTGGCCGCTCCCGTGCTTGTTGGGACAATGTTCAGTGCAGCAGCTCTTGCCCGTCTCAGGTCGCGGTGTGATGCATCCAACAGCCTCTGCGATCATGCACACTCTCAGTTTTATGAATAAAAGGTTCGAAGAGATATGACATGCCAAACACTTGGCGCAAACCTGATCTCCAGTGTAAGAGTGAGTTGTTGTCATTGTTCCCTTCACAATTCCTGAAAAAAGGAAGCATGGAAAGAAGTCAGAGAACTGTCCTTCTTTCAGCTATTTCAAGTTCATGATGCTCTACAATGCTGGAACGTGATTGCTTACCAAGTTCTTCATCCAAGACTTTCACAAAGGGAGCCAGGCAGTTCGTTGTGCAGGATGCATTGCTGCAAGCATGACAATTATACTTTAATACTGATGCCCATTACAACTGAGGAACTATATATGAGGAAGAGATCAGGACCAACCTGACAATGTCTGCTACCTCGTGAGAGTAGTCACCTTCGTTCACTCCGACCACATATGTTGGTATCTCGGCCCCTTTCGCCGGTGCTGTGATGATGACCTTCTTGGCACCAGCTTGTATGTGCTTTCCGGCTCCTGGGCCATCAACGAACACTCCTGTCCCCTGTTTCCATGAGATGCATTTATTAGCTTCCTTTGATAAGTATTGATTGCTATATGAAAGCCAATCACTACTGGTTATGTACCTCAATAACGATATCTATGCCAAGTTCAGCCCATGGCAGCTTCAGGGGATCACGGTTCGAAACAACTTTGATGGGTTTGCCATCCACGCTGATGGTTTCATTGTCCACAATCTTCACGTCAGCTTTGAAGGTGCCAAGCATGGAGTCGTACTTGAGAAGGTGAGATGCCTGGACATTAAGCCTTTCGTGAGATATGTGTCAATGTGACAAAGAAGATAGACTACAAGAACAGAAGAGAGAAAACATTAACAAAAATGTGTCATACATTCTTAACACCACCACTGTCGTTGACGACGACGACTTCGAGGGGGGAGTCCTTCCGGCCATGCCAGCAGCGGAGGAAGTTCCGTCCGATGCGCCCGAATCCATTGATGGCCACCTTCAGCTTTGCCACAGTCTCTCCCCTGACAGGAGTGGCGCCAGAAACCTGATGCAATACACAAGATTTGATTCGTAAGCATCAGTGAACAAATTAAGCTAAATATGTCATGTCTAACGACCAAAGTGATTATTTCCTTTTATTAAAGTGATTAATCCATTTTGTTCATATACTGTTAAAAGACATAAAAGTAACATAAAGTCCACACGTACATCTGATATTAGTGAGACCACAGTTCATATATGCAGCAATGTTAACAGAAAAAAAAATGAAATTAAGAGCTTGCCTTGGTTGATAACTGAGCAGCCAAGACATCAGAGAAAGAAGCTTCTCTTCCTTGGGTTGCAAAAGTGACGCATGAGCTTGATCTCAGACCCGAGAATTCGCCAACATCCAGCCTCTGTAAAAATATACATCTCACAATTAATGCAAACTTACTGATAAAATCTTATGGTTGCACTGAAGCGTGATACTGATGTTATAAGTACTGTAAGCTAAGTTTCTGCACTGTGTCAGTCAGGCTGTGCTGTGATATGTGCATAGGTGAGATGGAGAGGGAGACAGACCTTAGCAGAGCAATGGGTTGGGTGGTGGAAGTGAGTGGCCTTGGAGTGGAACTTGGGATTGGAGGGGATCCTGGAGGAGACAAGAGCTGCATTGGTAGCCATTGCTGCAACTAAAGAGATGGAAGAGCCTCAAGCAGTGATTTATACGTTTCAAAGTTTCCCACTAAAATGTATGATATATGGATCACTCATTTTATTGAATGGTGCTTGTGTAGAGTAGTGCATGGGAAATTAAAGGTGTGAGATTGATCAAGTGAGGGAAGGGGTATGTGTGGCTCCAGAAGGCGTTCTTGTGCAGATAAGAAGATTGTGTCTACTTTCTCATGGACCACTGGCAGCCACTCATTTGTCAGCGCTGCTCTCCCTCGGCTCTTTCTGTCTGTTCACTTGTCAGATTAACTTAGTTATTCTTCGTCTCTGACCCTTTCCTTTTCTTGTTCTCCCTGCAAACAGTTTGTTCATGTTGAAAATTACAAGAGGTGCTTGTTGCTGCATGAAATTGCTGTGAGAAATTATTTCTCAGATCCTACCTTATTTCTTTAATACTCTTCATCATGAAAAATTCAACTGTCAAATGCTTATGAAGTATGCTTACTTTACTGTGAAAAATTTGCACAGCATGGTGCAGCTCATATACAGTCGAGTATATGTCTGAATAGCTAGGAAGCCTTATAATTTATCAGTGAACTTTGTAATAGCAAAAACATCATTTGTCAGGCAGGAAACCGAAAAATATATAGCTCTGCCATATCACATGTATGTCTATGTGCATGCATTTGACTAGCATGTCAGCTTATGATATGACACTTCATCATTCAAGAAATATATGAAAAGCTAACATGCAATTAAGGAACCATTGGAGCCTTAACTAACTCAATGTTACTAATCAATATATATTAGAGTTTATACAAGCCACCCTAGTGACAAATCAGAAGCCAGAATATTGTCTACATGTAAATGGGCCTTTTGGGGTCCGCTTGTGTCTTATTCTTGCTTTGTAATATTAATAAATAGGATTACATTCGATTTATTCTCCAAATTACACCCTAGATGGATGGATTATAATGTGCTGAGGACATTTATAAGAATGAAACAAAATTTTGCATTACAATGGAGTGAGTTTAAAAGGCGATGTGTTCAAGTTCCATGAAGGAACCATAATTATGCAATTAGAAAGAAAATAATAAAAATAATGGAGATGCAGCATCAAATGAAAAAATTTAAAAACAGCAGAATTTGATGATTAAATGGCCAGATATATCTAAATTTATTTTTCGGTTACAGATATATCTAAAATTTGATGTGAACATATGTACATCCCGAAACAAAAAGATCCAACAATAGAGGTTTAATTAACGTGGAAGAAGAGGGAGCTTTGGTTAACAAAATTAGTCACGCTCGACAAGCAACTGCTTCTTTAGTACTTGAACAAAAATCAGGGATGCTATTGTTCCAACTAAATATCCGGCAACTGCACCATATGTGACACAAATAGGCCATTCCTACACAGAACATGACTTTATATCAGATGACTTCAAACAAGAAAAAGAAAATAACTAGTAAGACCAACTAGCAGGTAGCAGATGACAATCATTTGAGAAATGATTCACTGAAAAGGTGTATTGCTGAATAACAAGTACCTGCTATGGCCTTTCCCAATCAAGAGACATAGGCCAAGCTCCAAACCATGCACCAATAACAGCTCCATATGCTGGCAAAGAAACTACACAGTGCACTTCTTCCTTTGGCCTGTAAATAAACAACACGTTATATGAAAGAAAAAGAGTAGCTTTCGTAAAAGAAAGCTATTAATACCCAATTATTAAGCCAATGCAGTTATTTAGCATAAAATAAAAGGAAAAGAAACAAACAACATCACATAAACATGTATAACCACGTCAGAGAACATAATTACCTGGGACGAGCTAGGATACTTTGCCAGTCAGTCATGGATCGCCCGAAAACACAAGCTGCAGGAACAAACTAAAAGAACTAGATAGATTATCAGTTATTTAATTTAAAATTCTCAGGATTCACTACATTACCGCATTTGACTTGCAACATAAAGATAGCACCTATAAGAAGTGTCTCACCTATAAGAAGTGTCTTTCTTAATTATTAGTAGGGTAAGATACATTTTGACAAAATTATCCATTAGGTTATTTTTATAAACCTTCCTCGAACTATAGTAAAAATTCAGATCTAACTCTGAATATAAAATCGAGTAAAAGTATGCCTGAACTTTTTTCAATTTGACAATTTAATCCAATCATCTGGTATTGAATTTATTCAAGTTATTTTGATTTATTAAATTACCATTTTACCCTTCTAACAAAAAAAATATTCTTCTCTCTCTTCGAGCTCTCCCTCTGCTCTCTCCTCTCTCCGAACTCTCTCTCTCTCTCTCTGCGCGCTCTCTCTCTCTCCATTTCTCTCTCTCTGAGCTTGCCTTCAATGAGCACCCCAATGAGCTCATTGCATGCGAGCTCGCCTGGTTGCCATGCAAGCGAGCTCAGAGAGAGAGAGAGGCGAGCTCGCCATGTGCGACCGATGCGGGCTCGCGCAGGCGAGCTCGCCATGCGCGAGCTCGTTTAGGCCATGAGCTGGCTGAGCTCGCGCACAGGTGAGCTCAGAGAGGAGAGAGTGCGAGTGAGAGAGTAAAAAGAGAACTTAGAGAGAGAGAGAGTAGAGGGCAGAGAAGAGAGAGTGAGCGAGAGAGCAAAGAGAGAACGAGCGGAGAGAGAAGGATAGTGAAAGAGAGAGAGGGTATTTTTTTAATTACGAGGGTAAAATGGTAGTTTAATAAATCAAAACAACTTGAATAAATTCAATACTAGATGATTGAATTGGATTATCCAACCGAAAAAATTCAAACCTACTTCTATCTGGTTTTATACTTCAGGATTATATCTGAATTTTTGTTAAAGTTTGAGGGAGGTTTATGGAAATAACCCTTATCCATTCAATCGAAATTTTAAATTATTCATATTTTATTAGGAAATAATATTGTTCAATATCATCTTTTTTATTTCTTAAGATTATTTTACCAATGATTAATAATATAAACTCCATATATTTTGTCCAAACTCATTTTTTCATTTTTACCCTTTTGTTTATATAAAAAAATATATTTGTAAAGTTCAAAAAAATTTTAGGGCACTTTAGCAATTTTGCTTTTAATAATTCAAATTATAATCTATGTTATTAGTAGTTACCAAACACTATAATGTCATGTTATCAGTAATTTATAAAATGGTAATATATTTTAGTGGTGATTTAAATTACTAGTTAATGAAAATGGGAATACGCCAAATGATCCTTAATTGGGTAATTCCCAGCCGAAATTATTCAATGAAAAGGACACAGAGTCTATTAGAAGTTCTTGCAAATGTTCATTTGTATTTCCTAGGTGAAGAATGTTACAAGTTCTGATGTGGATAGCTTTTGTGACATCCTACAGCGAACTTTAATTTAATGAAATGAAGGTTTCTACATCAGCATATTCCAAAACACAAGCTTAAACTTTTTTTTCACGACACAGAAACTAAAATTTCATTCCTTTTTTAGGGCGAAAAAGGATGATTAGACAAACAGTGTAGTCATCCCAAGCTTTCACAAACAGCTCAGGAACATGTTTATATTCTTGCAAAATCATGATCAAGTACTAGTTATATAAACTCATGTTACCCTTTTAGTCCAAGAAATTTAGGTTTTAAATCCTATAAATCCTCCTCATATATTGTTAACTCAACTGAAGATCCTGAGTCTTTCTTCCAGATGCTACTAATTTTATTCTGCAATAAGTGCAGAAGATGTTGAAGACTGCAAAATGACATGTCTATTACCTTTAGAAACTCAAATACTGATTACCCATCTAAACCTTGAGACACTCATGAAACAGGCAGTCCCACAACTCAGAATTTCGGATTAACTTGCAGTGGGCATCTTATAACCATATCCATCCTATATGTAAGAGATTGAGTGAAGCATTTGATGCTAGTCATACAAAATGTTCGCAAAACAAACATATTCAAGAAGAGCAAGGTAATATTTGGATGCGGGAAAATAAATTCGTTCTCTCAGATAGACTGGGCATTATGCCAGAGCATGAGTACAACTGTTGAGTTTGGATACATGTCCAAGTGTGGGTGATGTAAAACAAGAACAAATGCTCATGGTCATTGGTTTTTAGTTATTGACCTTTAACATGAGATCTTTAGCTTAGGCATTTTAATTAGTTTTATCTTCATTAGGTTTCCATGTTAAAATTACATGGGAGTAGTTTGAATGAAATGAAAATTATTCTCTGTTATTTCGTAAGCGAAGAACTTAGTTTAGGGTTTAGAAGTAATTTTATCTTGGTAGATCTCCATCAGTGGGACTCGCTAATTTAAAAAACACTTCATAGATTTTTTACCATTATTTTAAATATTCAAGTGCCAGATCAGTTATTTTACCATTAATTAAATATTCAAGTGCAAGATTAGTTTCCAATAACTTGCTTAACATGGCATCATAGGTGTAAAGAAATGTATAGACAGCACGACTTGGGCACAAAATGCCAATTTTAAGTCTTCACATACAAAGCATAAACAAACTACTTACAGTGAATAATGACATGAGACATGACTAGTAGATTGTTCCTGCCCAATACCTACATGCAAACATAGCCAATCGTAAGTACAAATTCTTAGTCTCTTCCATATTCTATTCAATTTCTATGCAGCTTATTTGTCATTTTGATCGTCCAGGATGTTCGTTCTTATCCAAACTTTATTAAAAAAGAGTAGCAAAATATATGGAAATGTATGATGAAAAGTCATGAATGTGGTAGGATCTGGGGAAAGTCTCTTAAAGTTATTTAACTAAAACATTATTTCTTGACTTCAAAGCACCAAGAAAGAAATCAACAAATGTGAGCATAGAATTGATTGGGATAATGATCATTATCTATTATTGTTTTTTAGCTAACAATTTATTTATAAAATACATCTGCTGTCCTTTCAGTCTATTTCTCTTTGCCTCTATCTGTCACCATTTCTCGTTATATTTCTCCATGGTTGGAAGATGGGTTTCATCATGTAGCAGCTGTCAAGATGGTCAATGCCTCCCTCTTTTCACTCTAGTTTGTCATATTTTATTTCTTACCATTTGCTTACTCTATTAGTTGGTTCACAGGACTACATTGTTTTTTTGTCAATAAATTGTTCTTTTGTCAAAGGGCAATAAATTGTTTTTTTCTTCCTCTCCTCTCCCCCATCTCCATCATTCTTTCTGGGTGTTCTGCATTGTCAATCACTACTATTCTACTTATTGGTAGTCTATTTAGTACACCATTGCTAGTTATCTCACAATCTAGTTGATTTTACTTAAACTTGAATCATATTTGATCCATAAGGTCTCGCTAGTTCATATCTGTGACAGAGTTATCCACCTTTAATAATTGACAACACCATTTCAGAATGCTGAGTATTGAATAGTGCTGAGTGTACTAATGGAACAGAAAATAATCCTAGTCTCAGGATATCCTGTTCTTAAATACTGCAGATTTTGTTTAACTAGAAAAGTATGGAAACAATTTTAGCAATGCGACACTGTGCATAGATGAGCTAATTTCTTATATTCCAGTTTAAGCCAACCAAACACGGCCTTAAAAGAAATGCGATAAAGAAAGTGTACTCACTTAAGGCTAACAGGTGCACCAAGAACAATTGCCCCAAATGCATTTATAAAAGCCCCTATATAAAATAGGCCACATGAGATCATGTATTGAGTAAGAGGAAATGAATCTGCAAGTACTAGACAAACAAGTAATAAAAAGGTAAAAAATCAATATTCACAATTCACATAGAATATTTTTTTATAGTATATTGTCCAGCACAAAAGATTGATATCATTTCTAATTCCAAGAAAATTACTTGGTTACACCATTTCTTTCTAATTGATATATGAAGGTAATGATCCACAAGATAAAATATTCCATCACCACAAGCCAATGACAATAGAAATTTCAAGATGCCCCGAGCATTATAGGACCTATAAACTTTTGACAAAATTTAGTTATTAGAAAAATTATAGAATTAAGACTTATCAATTGAAACAATTAACAACTAGCAATCAGTAGCCAAAATAGGCCTAGGAAATCAATAAGCTATGGAATGAATAATGCAAAACCAACCTCCACGTGTTCCTTCTGAGTATTAAAAAATAAAAATCATGGGGAAACAGTTCAACTTATCATGTTACCACTAAATGTTGCATAACTAACATGTAATTCCGCTAATAATTCCTTCTAACCATACCTCGAAAGAATTTAATTCTTTCGAAGTACAAACTTTAAAAAATGATGAACATCCCAAGTTAGACAATTATTAACTCATTATGTTTTATTCCAGTGATAGATTTGAAAGGATAAGTCTACCATACATTGAGTGGCAAGGTTGATTACCCTGTTACTGTGCACCCACCATCACATCAAAATGGACCATAAAGAAATAAAAAAAAAACAGCTATAACAATTTAACCTTGATCATTCTACAAAAAATCAAGCTTGTACACATCCACATGAAGTATTCTGCTTACATATCTTTACAAAAACTTATCATTTTTGACACATTTACAAGTACTATGCTTCACAAAAGAAAAAAAAAAAGAAAGATAAGATTGAAAAAGAAAACATATTCTTTTCCACCAATATAGCCAGAAAACTTGACCAAAACAGATCGATCAGTTTAACAGAATCTAACCAATTGGAATGGCCAATATTCCTCGCAGCGAAGCCTTCCAATACTGCCATAGTAACATTCAAATCTTAACACATTGTAAGAAAAAAAAACAGAAGAAACGGGAAAAGAAGGACATCGCTGAAAAAATTTACCGGGCAAATCTGAGGATCCCGTCGGAGCAAACTGTAGAGTCCAATAACTACCGGCGCCTCGAAAAGCTTTGGTAGAACAACAGCAACTCAGGACTCCGGATTACAAACTATTGAAGCGGAGAACGAAACTTTCCAAAAAAGGAACCTTTTCGACGAGCAAATACCAAGAGAGTTCGGAGTGTTGCAGCGGGTTCGGAAACAAGGGCGAGACCGTAGGCTTCGGAGGCGACCCAATAGCCGGCGGCCAGTCCGTGCGCGCATAGCGAATGCAAGGCCAGGGCTTCGAAGAAACTGATCCCGCCGCCGCATCTTCCCATTCCTCTTTGTTCAATGCCGCCGGAGGAGCCGGCCATTCTTCTCCTTTGAGTGGCGGCGTCCGCCCCTGCGATCGGAAGCGCAAGTAGGAAGGAAACGCGCGTCTGGAGATGAAGTCCAACTCCATCTTAATTAAATTTTATTTTCACATTGTTTTCGTAAAATTATGAAACGGATCACGAATCTTGGCTGTTGTTATGATCGGAGGAGCTCTACGATTGCGTGTTACGTCGTTCGAGATTAAAGGACCAGGTGCTTTGTACTCGAGGAATGTACCCGTCCCTGTGGCTTGATGGTACCCACCATTTATGGCGGTGTAAGGAGCGCGTACAATACGCTTCTGGTGCGCTTAGGTGTTGAATTTAAAAATTCGTACTTCATAATTCATGACTGCATTCTACTGAAAAAATATACTTCAAAAACATTTCAAAATTTCATTTTTTAATTGTCAATTTATTTGGTCTCATATTTGACCGCAATTTAATTTTAAATTAAGGTTTAAAGATACATTATTATTATTATTATTATTATTATTATTATTATTATTATTATTATTATTATTATTATTATTATTATTATTATTATTATTATTATTCAATGGATGTTGCCGTAGATGATAAAATCATAAAAACGATTTAAGCCTCAAATTGTAATGGGTTATAATTGGTTTATCTTTAATTTTAGTAAAAAAAAGGTGGAAAAAACTCTTTTTAAATAAACAGAAAAGGTGGTTGATCGTCTGTCATTTGAAAGGAAAAACAAAATTTTAAAATACATAGCTTCGAATAGAAGCACAATATCATGCTACATGTTTCGGAAAAAAAACATGTAAAAGCATTTAAACGAAGGTGGAAATAACTATTTCAACTCTATTACAAAGAGAATAACGGGATAATGTATGTTTCGGGTGTTACAAAACCAACTTTAAAATATACCCAACCTTTTTTTAAGAGCATTTCGTAAGATACATGTGCAATAAAAAAAGGTTCGAAAAACTTGATAACTAATTGCCGAAAGTATTGGACTTAAATGCAGTTAAATGAATTATTAGGATAACAAGTTAGCTAATAGCTTAAGCCCAGTGAGAGATGTCAAATTTTAATATTTCTTTGAAATCTTTTTTTATTTATATAAGAGTTCTCTAAAAAAATATTTATCATAATTAAATACTAGTCCATCTTTGGGTCTGTGCATAAACATTGATTTTATGATAAATTATTTTATCCAATTTTTTATACGATGCCTAAATTTAAATATATAATATTTTTATATTTTTAATGGTTTCAAAATTTAATATATAAAGTAATTTAAGATTTATAGGAGTTAGTAATTTAATCATATAATATATTTATATTTTTTGTTATGTTTAAATCAAATGTATAGAATGTTTTAGGATGACCTAAGTTAGTAATTTAAATGAGGTATATTAGCGTGCATACACGTGCATACACAGATTCTAGGTCTTTGGATCAGTATCATTTTAATTCGACGATGCAAATTGTTCGAGTCAATCAATAGGATACAAATAATTATTTAATAAATTACACTAATATATGTGTAATAAATTTAATAAATATTTTTATTTTAACTATTTAATATAATAATAATAACAAAATAAATAATTATTAAATGATTTATAAGTTAATAAAATAATAACAAATAATAAAGTGACCATGTACCATAAAATAATAAGTGTATCATATAAATAGCAACTAATATTGAAATATCTTAAGGGTATGTCTAAAAATAAATTTTAATACATTTATCATTATTTTAGATGATTTGTCAATCGTCTCATTAAATTTTAATCATTTATCATTATTATTAATTATATTTGTCAAATATTTTAAATAATATATTAACTTAATCAACGTTAAATTTCAATCGTTTATCATTATTATTAATTATATTTATTAAATATTTTAAATAATATATTAGTTTAATCAGCATGTTATTGTAAACGTTTTAGAGACGTGTCAAACATTAACTTAATAGAGTGAAAATTTAGTAGGAAAACTCGGAGGGGTTATTTGCAAATCTGAGAGGGTTTTAGAAGGCAAGTGCGGAAGAGTTAGCCGTGCGTTGTTTCTTCTCCGACCACGACGGACGGGCGGCAATGGCGTCGACAGCGGGGCGCTTAGCTCTCGTCCTCTCATTCTTCGTCGCATGCTCGCTTATCGCGGCTACGGTTCGATCGGATCTCGTGATCTCTAGGGTCGATCGACGGGTGAGCGATCCGCTTGGGTTTCGCTTCATTTCCCTTCACCATCTCGTTTGTCTTGATGTTAAATTTATTCTGGGTCACGAGTAAAGTTGAGATCTTTAGCTATTTTTTGCGCTCCTTTGGTGATATTTCGGATCGAACCCATTCAATAATGGATGTATTTCTGTCTAAGTTTCGGTCTACACGTCGAATTTAAGTGATGCGCTTTGCATTTAGATCTGGGATTTGAGAGTTCGCATAAAAATGAGATTTTGGGTCAATGAGGTGATGGAAGAAGGGATTTTTTTGTTAAGTTGAACCTTTGAAGTTTGAACTAAAAATTTAAACTTTTAGGGCAGGAACACAACTAAGACGGTAGTTAAGGTTCTATATGCATGTGCATTGTGGGAGCTTGTGACAGACACAAAATGTTCCGTTAACTAGAACATTATACAACATCAAGCAGAAAGGGACAGTAGAGTTTTGGTAAATTCGTGGTTAACCACTGCTTTTTTAGAAAGAATAGGTTTCCTATCAATCCTTTTCTTTGTTGTTCTTCGTGTGAATACTTGAATTTTTTTTGTAACGGAAACCAAATAAATTTGTTGGTTTCTTGAATGATGTTCTATAGTCTTTTATGGTCTCCTGTTAAAAGAGGATTTACTTTGACGTAAGTAAAACAATTTCTTTGGTGACTACTAATGAACAAAGCCTTGATATAATTTCACTTTCTAAGGAAATAGTTTACTTCTGTCAATATATTGTTGATTGAACTAACAAAAAGAAATGTAGAAGATATGCTTGTGATATTTGAAAGCTAAAGATTTTTTGTGGATCTAGTAGGATCTTAGTTATCTTTGTTCTCATATGTGCTTGATCTGTGTGAATAAGATGAAGGAATGTGGTTTTCATGGGGTTTTGAAGGTTCTCATGATTATTTGTTTGTTTTGTTTGCTTCAATAGTGATGTAATAGAAAATTAAATAGTAATCCAGTGAATAACTTCTTCTATTTTCACATCAGTTTGGGTGATTCACATGGGAACTTTTGGTCAATTTTGTATGACATGCTGACCTATTCATGATTCTATGAATTTGTAAAGTTTCTATGAGACGCATGTTGTTAGAAGTATCATAAAACTTTGGAAACTTGTACTGTTCATGAATCTTCTTCTTATCAACAGAAACTTTTCGAAATTATCCTCATTGTTAAGGTATTTGCTTTTGAACAGGTTGATTTGACTTCACATGTTGTTCGGGTCATTTCAGTGTTAAAGGTAATGTTTTTTTTCGTGATTAAGTACTCATCATATGTTGACAGACTTTATCTTTTGTGTGTTAATTCAGCATTAATCCTGCTCTTTGTGCTTTCATGTAAATATCTGTGCTTACTTGTCGAGTGAGATTTGAGGAAGCAGATTAATAGTTAGTGAGCTGAGAAAACTTATGAAATTTTGTTCTTGATGTGACCCAAATCTTTGGACTAACAAAGTGAAATTTATTTATAATGAAAATTTTGCTTAAAAAAATCTTCTTGTTCTTTGTTTAAAATGCATGAAGTTGTTGTTAACCTTCACTGCTCTTTTGTCTCTACAGGTAGAGAATGTCGGCGACAGTGTGGTTTCTGAAGTTCTTCTGTCGTTTCCTAATGTCCAGGCAAAGAACTTGGCAACTATTAAGACATTATATAGTGAAGGGAGAGTAAAGGGATCTACTGTTAGTCTTCCTACTGCAATTGTTGAACCTAAAAATGTGCCCCCAGAATTGACGTTTTATTCTGTTTCTCTACTTAAAGGATTGGAGAAGGGGGAAACTCTGACTCTAGATGTGCTTGCAGTATTCACACATTCTTTGAAACCATTTCCTGAGGAAATTAGTCAGGCTGATGCACAACTTGTTGTATATCAAGACAGTGCATACTATTTATCTCCTTATGCAGTTAAGGTCCAGACGTTAGGCATTAGATTGCCTCCTGGAAGGCTTGAATCATATACAAGACATCCAAATGTTAAGTTAGTTGAGTCAGAAATTAGATATGGGTCATATGAAGACCTTCCAGCCTTTTCATACACCCCTGTAGTTGTACATTTTGAAAATAATAACCCTTTTGTGGTTTCCCATGAACTAATACGTGAGATAGAGATCTCTCATTGGGGAAATGTCCAGGTAACTGAACACTATAGCCTTGTTCATGGAGGTGCCAACACCAAAGGAGGGTTTTCTAGGTGCATATTTTATGTGATTGCTTATATGTTTTCAGTTTTAGGTACATAATGTCTCGAGTCTTATACCTTGATGGTTGCAGGTTCGATTACCAATCCAGACCATCTTTAAGAGGTGCATCATCATTTAGGTACCTTATTGCAAGATTGCCCCCGCGGGCTCATTCTATATATTACAGAGACGAAATAGGGAACATCTCAACTTCACATGTTTGGGGTGATTCTAAAAAGGTATTGCTAAGTAACTAATTCTCATATTCAATGGAATATGCATATGGATATGATGTTATATTGGATGCTCATATGAGATAGAAACATATGCAGACTCAGTTGGAAATTGAACCAAGGTTTCCTATCTTTGGTGGATGGAAAACAACATTTACTATTGGTTATGGATTACCACTTGAAGATTTTCTTTTTAAATTAGATGGGAAACGGATGCTTAATATCACCTTTGGCTGTCCCGTGGATGAGATCGTTGTTGACAATCTAATTCTCAAGGTAGATTTGACTAAATTACCTCAGGATAATGTATCAAGTTCATGTTTTTCTTCTTGGTAATAATGTATGTTCTTTTGTCTCCACTCTTCACTATGAGTAGAAGGAACTATATTATATATTTGTTCAAATTGTATCTTGTGTCTTTCCATCAAAAGACTATTGGTTCATTGTAACCTTGTTACAGATGCAGATATCTTTTGTATAGATTTGTCCGTGCAACCATTTCAACTAAAAATGCTCTCTATTTGAAGTGCATGCTCAAATCTTTGTCAAATTTCATCAACCCTGGTTCTATTTGCATTTTTATTCAACAGCTCTCTATCTGAAGTTTTCCTTTGTATGGTAAAATTCTCAATTTGTTGCCTGTAGGTTGTTTTGCCTGAAGGTTCAAATGTAATTTCTGTTTCTGTTCCCTTTCCTGTGAAGCAAGAACACGAGGTAAACAAATCATCCTGAGCAATATAAACATTGCAAGCATCTTGATTTTCTGTCTTTTCTGTATGTAAAAATCATAATGCATAAATTTATTATAATTTTACAGGTGAAATATTCTCACCTTGATGTTATCGGCAGACCAGTAGTTGTCTTGGAAAAGGCTAATGTTGTTCCAGAGCATAATCTTTATTTTCAGGTTGGCCTTTGTACCACTTGTGATTTCTTTTAGAGGACTTGTGATTTGATTTTATTTGTACTTTCTTTTACCTTCTAATATTTCTATAGTATATGATATTGGACAAGTATTACTTTGCTGATTCAGATTGAAGCTTATTATTTTTTCATACTAATGGTGTCAGATATTCACATATAAAAAGCAGTATGCCTTGTACTATTTTGTAGACGATTAAAACAATTTCTTCACTCTGGCAACAGTGACACTGGAGATGTTGTGCCTATGAGTCTATCCCACATACTTGTTATATGTTTACTATTGTATCAGTTTTATCTGACTTTTGATCACAACTGCAAGGACATGTAGGCACGTAATCATAATTTCAAGTTATGTATTCTTGGAGTTCATAGATCAATAATAGGAGATATATTAAAATTGCAACTTAGGTAAAATTGAGTTGGTTTATTAGATTTAGGGAATCTTTAAATTCCTTTCTTAGAATGTTTCCCAAATATTATGCCGCCGTCTTTCCAAAAACAAATCTAACCTTGATATTTCTTCTATAGGTGCATTACAAATTCAACAGCCTCTCACTGCTTAGGGAGCCTATGATGTTGATTTCTGGTTTCTTCTTTCTTTTTGTTGCTTGTATTGTCTACATGCACACTGACATGTCAATTTCTAAGTCATCTGCTTCATATCTTGCAAAACTTCAATTTGAAGAGGTATGCACTTTGTAATTATGTCCTGATGTTGTATTTCTTCAATTTACATATTGCAAATTGCAAGATTTTGTTTTTGGGTGGACAATCGTTGAATAATAAGATAAACTAGTAAATATTAGTTATTCTTGTTTTCCACATCGAATTATCATCTAATCAAGCGAAACTTGCTTTAAAAAGAGGATGAGGCATTAGATTTTAACAAAACTAATACAAGCATGTTTTTTTATCTTTCTCATGTGGCCTATCCAACTAAGTCATCGTCCATATTTGGCAGGTGATCACCAGGCATTGGTGAATTGTTTTATTTTGTGTTCAAATATAAGTTCTTCATATCAATGTTGTGTTCCTCTGGAAAATACATTGAATTCATATGTTTGACATAATTTTAAAACAAATAGGAAAACTAAATGGGTTTACAATCAAACATTGAAGTTAAGTAAAACAATAGGAATTCTAGTTACAATTCAACACAGGCCTCACGCCAGTGGAATTTAAAACTCAGTCTTCAAATGGAGTTTGATATGAGCAGAATAATGTTAAATTTCAATGTTTACAAAGAAATTCATGCTGGGGCAACTTAGTTAAAAATTCCTCTCCAATGAAGAAAAGTAAATCCGTCTCTTTTTTAGAGTAACATGAAAGTCTTATCTGATTCAGTTTGTGATATTTAGATGTTTAGTTTATGATTTGTTCATTTTACCCAACCCTCTTATTATCTAGCTGTTTGGATAATCATGACAATAGAAAAATGAAAACCTTTATTTAAACCAGATCAAGTTGAAGTTTCCTTTGAATCTTAGTTGTTAATTTCAGTTTTTGTCTGTTTATATTTTCTCATGCTTTGTCTTTTCACCTTTTGTCTCTTTTCTAGCAATCCTACAAAATGACTGAATCCAGATAACAGTTTCTATTTTTGGTCATAGCACTTCACGCATGATCTTACACATTGTCATTTCATGATACTGATTTTCGAATAGGTGCAAGCAACAGTTCAACAGGTTCAGAAAATAATCAACCAATGTCTAGCTATCCATGACAAACTGGAGGCGTCATTGCGTGATCTCTCCAGAGTTGGGGATGTTCAATCTTGTAAATTAACTCGTAAGACAGCTGATGCACAACTTAAAGAACTGGGTAAAGATATGATACCATTGGTGGCATTTCTACAGCAATCTCCGCAGGCTTCCAATTTATTGCCTAAGGTCTGGTGAAGTTTTTTCCAATGCATTTGAAAAGTTTTAGTATTTCTTTTAGAGGAAAAAAATCATAGAGTTAATTTTCAATCAAAGTTCGAAATAATGGATTGATACATTGAGTTTTAGATTGTGATATTTATTCATTTCATCTTAATTTCTCTTAAATAATTTGCTCATAAAGGCATATAATTCTGGTATGACTGGTGCATCTGTAATAAATTTACTTTTAATTCTTTCTCATTAATTTGATTTAATAGTAGCTGGTAGTGGGGGTGCACAAAATGTGTGTACTCATTAAAAAAGGTGTCCTTGAGAAAAGGTGTAAAAAGTGAAATTACCCATAGATAGGATTTAAATGTGGATGTACAATTACAATCTGAAACAAACACAGAATTGAACTTTTTTTTCAGTGATAATTGTGTGCCTTTAACTTTGGATCATTTATTTCTTTGTAGACTTTGTTTTTACTGTTCTAAAATTAGTTAATATGAACCCTCTCAATTAAAAAGTAGTTAGTATGTAATGCCTTTTCTGTTGGAATTTCCAAAGTCCATTCTTTGTGTGAAGTCCATCTGAGTGCACTTATTTTGCATTATTATACGTGTGAGTAGAGTGATTTGCTTGACTGTTTTATATTTTGCTCAGTTGTCTATTTTCTCTTTTATTTCCTAAGAATTTGCTTTCCCTAATAAAATCATATTAACACGTCCGCTTGGAATGTAGGTTATAGAGCTTATTGCTAAGGAGAAGGAAACACAGGAGAAACTGATGATAAAACACTCTACTGTTGTAGATTGCTTTGAGAAGAAACTTGGCGGACGAGAAATAGAAAACCGTATTGTATCCCAGCAGCAGAAGCTAACAGCTTTGAGGCAAGAGGTTGATGAACTTCTTGAAGTTATCGATGAGATCTAGAAAGACCTTATCGTGATATTCCCTTTCGACCCAGTAGATTTTGCTTCAGGATTTTGGTAGGGCTTCTAGTTATTAAGACCACAAGGGTCTCCCCGTGGATTTTGCTTTCAGGTGTTCGTACGTTCATTAAGTCTATATGATGGGATTGGTGCCTTGTGTTCTCTTTCCCATCCTTTCTGGACATCACACTTTGTTCTCTTTTCTTCATAGATTCTTACATGATCTGTTATAATATTTTCATAGAATCTAGTGTAAAGATTTGCATGTTATGTGGTCTGCTTGTAAGGAGAAGAGGTATCTAGTGAAAAAATGAGGCCTCAGCCGACCCAGGGCACAGATGCTAACTGGGACCGTATCTATGAAAGTGTTGTCGAGTGAATGCATATTTAATTATGGGTGAACGGTTACTTGTTTTTTGCATTTGTATATGGGAGCATAAATTCGCAAAATTAAGTTAATAAAAGGGACAATTTATTAAATATCAATGCACTAACATGTGCACATATAAGTTGGTAAATTTGAAGAAATTATTAGCTTTTTGCCAGAATATATAGTTGTCTTTTTTCAACCAATTAGAAATATGCACGTAGATGAGATAAATAAAGAGCCTAGCCGTGGATAGAGTAATTTTGGAATGTATAATTAATTAGCTAGTCCAAGGAAAAAAAACACATGGATACAGTAATTTTGGAATGAGAATTAATTAGTCCAAGCAAAAAAACCTTGTCTACTTATAAATAAGACTTTACACTTGGGCAGATTACCAACAGGAGTTGGAGTGTGATAAGCAACTCCTCGAGTTCGAGTTTTACGCATAATATTTTTATTAGGAGTTTTACTCATCATAATTAAGTATTTGATCCGAGTTCGAATATCAAATTAGTCAAAATTGATGGTGGGCCAAGACTTCAATTCGTGAGAAGTGCGCATATCCTTTAGTGTCACATGGATTAGAGAATCGGGCCACTTTTCGAATAATAGAAAAAAATACTTCGCAAATTTGTTGATGATGTAGAGTGGGTGACACAGGTATGCCATAAAAAGACTCATACATGCATGTGTTTGGCAAAGGAACCGTAGCCGGAACTAAAACTAATTTTAGTATGATTTATCTTGTTCCGTCAAACGATATGACGTTTAATAGCATTGAGCACAGAACTCGATGTTGAAACGCTGAGTCACGTGATCCAGTGTTAGCGTCTTTTTTTTTTCTTTTTTTCTTTACTCAAATTATAATTTTAAATAAAAACTTTCAATTTTATGCTAACTTAATGTTATAATATAAAATTATTAATTATTTCACTTTTAAATATTTTTTTATAATTGCACGAGATATTTTATTATATTATTCATTATTTAAATTTATTTGTAAGAAAATATTATATGTTATATTTGATTTATAATATAAATTATTTATTATTATAATTTTTATTTTTTTAGAAAAATAGTTTTATGCTAACATAATGATATAATTATTTTACATAATTTATTATTTTAAATATTTTAATCAATATTTTTAAAAAATAATTTTATGAAAATATGAATTCATGATATTAATTTTATATTATTTACTATAATTTATAAATTTAATTAAGTTTTTTATTAAAAATATAATTTATATTTTTTATTCTCATTTTTTATCCAAATATCTATGAAATTTATCTATATTCATCACATTTTAGTTCATTCTATTACAATTAAAACTAATTTATCAAATCAAATTATTCATCGAAACTCGAAAAATCTCATGTTTTAGTATCCAAACACTAACTTCAGCCTAAGGGAACAACCCTTAGTTCCCCATTGCCTCCAATTAACTAAATCAAAGTTGAGAGGATCGAAGAGGTAGGTTCTGAAAATTAATTAAAGTGAGGCGACCTATGGCCGCAATCCCTGATCATGGGAGGAGTGGGAAAGTTATCCTATGATCACTTGCTATGTTCATAGTAAGAGAAATTAAGAGTTATCCATAGTATGTACCAAAAAGAAGTTTTTATTTTTCGTTGCCACCGGTATAGAAACATTATCATCCCACTGATTCATCAAACTACACAGGTGATTTTCTATATGTATGAAGAATTGGTGATCAATTTTTTTTTTTTAGTTTAATTGTGTCATACAAACTCCAAATACTACTATATATATAACATATGCGATCAAGTGTTAGATTTTTTTATTTTGATATCAGAAAATGCTTTATCCTTCCGATTTTATCATCTTAACATTCTCCTAATACTCATATATTTAAAGTATTCAAAAAAGTTAATATAATTATTATTTGTGTTATTATGAAATAATTAAGAGGATTTAAAAGGATGGGTTACGGAAAATAATAAAGACGAAGGTAAAAGTTAACTTTGTTCGAATAAGATTTTCTCTTGTAGAAAAAAAGAGTAATTTGTTTTTTTTTCTTTTTGATTAATTAAAGATTCATTTATTCTAAATTATGATAGAATGAGGAGCGATAATTTTATCCAAACATACCCTAAAAGTTGCTCAGACGAACAACTGCGCTGCAACGATGCTACAAAGTGCATCTGGAAGTCTATTCGCTTTCCTCTCTTCCCATCAAACATAGCATTTGACAAAAAACGCAAAAAAACTAAAATGATTGGGGACAAGAATTATTTGAGTTTGAGGATGTCCGTCCAGTTCGCTGAGCATCAAATAGTACTCTTGGACGGCATGACATGCAATGATGGATGGGCATTGCATCTGCTCACTGTTTGCTCGGCACTACGACCGTCTGAAACTAAGTTGCCCCCACCGCACTGCACTGTCTTTGCGGTGGTGGTGGTGTACCTTTTCTAGATCAAATCTGATTAGATTCTGTGTGGGACTGGAGATGAGGAAGGCCTCCCTTTAATTGTTGCCAAATTGTGGTCAATCAATAACATATCAGTATCAGTATCACTATGCAAAATAGATGCTAATAATATATGAATCTGAAACCTGCAACGAGACTGTATGTTATATGGTGGGGTTGGAAAGTGATGAGAAGATAAATAATCCCAGCTTCCACTAACTAAGTAAAGCGTTGCAGTCGTTCCTTGTTTAAGCACCAATCCCTGTCACTTTGTCAACCGTACATTTCTGAGATCCTTCTGCTGTGCATGGGAACACTCCTGCATTTCAGCTACATGTACGTAAAAGAATCAATGTCACTCGCAGGCACTTGAAAACTAGCATACTGGCTTTTCTTTGTGCTCCACTATACATTAACGAATCATTTTATGATTCGACCATTGGTTTCTTTGATTTATAACATGTTGAACAGTTTGAAAAGCCAGTAGCAAGAGTTATTAGTGATTTATGTTATGTTTTCACTTTTATGCAGAGAAAAAAAAATGTATTTCTTGTACATGTGATAGAGTAATTTTCATATTGAAGATGGAAGTTTGAACTTTCGAAATAATTGAGAATCTTTATTCTAGGGATTATATAAATTCGAAGTAAAATAAACTCTTTAATTATGGTGGGCCTTGACACACTTTCTAACAACTAAGAAGAAAACATGTTTACATTTGCAAAATTATAAAGGAATATAAATAGTTATATTTTTGTTGTTTATGAATAATAGTTTGCTGAGAATTTTCTAATAATTAAGTTATTTCATAATCAAATTAGTCGAGAGTAATATTTTCGAATATTATTGTGTTAAATAAAAGAATTCAATGAGATTTTGCAATGAATGTATGATCCGTATTAACATATAAGTCCTAACCTCAACCAAATTGTAACATGCTACTTTTTGAATAAAAGGGGAGATTTACGATGATTTATCATAATTTCAATTACTTAAAATTAATCTAAAAATTGAGGATCAAAGAATGATAATTTGCTTCTTAAGTTTCATTATTTTGGACACTTTTTTTTCTCTTAAGCAACTGTCTTCATGTTACCTCTTCAGTTTCTTAAACGTTTAGGGGCTCTTGGCCATAAGTTATTTTTTTTTAATATCTTAAGAAACCCAATCCTTAAAATTATTGGTCATTGTATTCTAATTTTCTTAAAGTTTTTTCAAAATTTAATTACATGTAGGGATTATTTTATATTTTATACTTCTCAAGTCTTTTGTTATTTTTGTACGACTAAAGAATATACTAACTCATTTGTTTGCGCAACACATGAATTTGAATGCTAGATAAGCCTAATCTACGCATACTTTGTGTACTTTTCATAAGAAAAACTGCACTATAATATATAACTCGCTGATTGATCTTTTTTCTTAATTTATTAATACTCTTGTACTCTACAAAAAATGTGAACATATTTTTTACGATTGAAATTTTTTAAAGACAGATAATTATTAAGTTGTCTTATGTAACATGTATCATACCAATTAATACTTTCTTTAAAGATAAGATTGTTCAATTATCATTTATCTTATTAGTAAGTTAACACGGATAAAACTGTTCAATTATTGTTTATTTTATTAGTAAGTTAACACATACTTAATAATATGAATATAGTTTACGATGATGCTCAATTTAATATAATTTACGTTCTCTTATTGTAATGAGTACACTTTATATTTTTGAGCTCTCAATGATAGAGGAGGAGCATGATGATGACGAGATGAGGAGGACAATGATTATGTTGTGTATATGATGTAAAAAGATTAAGGTTTTAAATTTATTAATCTTGTATAAAAATTATGTGATGTGTATTTACGTGATGTATTTGTCAAATTGTATTATATGATAAGTATTGCATATATGAGGTTGTCAAATTGTAAAGTTTTTTAATTTCTTTTAATATGAGGCGATCTTGGTATTTGAGCGGTCTGCTCAAATATCTTTGCAATTGCATTTTCATTGACACTCCACTTTCATCGTTTAACTGACTCAAATTTTAAATTTGAGACGATCTCTCGAATATGAAATTTTGTTATAGTGTAATGCATTAAACTAATTAATTCACCTTGGTGATGCTGAACTTAGATCTCATTTTAAAAATTGACATAATTGATTAGCGTTCCGTATGGATGATAATAATTAGTAGTTTTAAATTTAATTTTAAAATTATTAATTTCATCATAAAAATATATTCGTCACCTACACTCCGCGTTAATCCAGTGTTAATGGACTATACTCTAATTTAAGTTAATGCACTGCAGGTGTAGTCGTTATAGAAAAAATATCATGTGCCCCTCTTCAAATTGTTAGAAACGTTAGGGGCTCTTGTGCAATCATCCATAACTTCTATTTAAAGTGAAGCCTCCAAAACAGCTTCAGCAACCCTTCAACTTGGTGATCTTTTTCTCATAAGCAAATGCCACCGGCTGCGAGGTTTCTACAGACGAACTCCCGCAACTACCCGACTGCGGAGCCTCCGGGGCCGCTGGCCGCAGACTCCGATGTAGTCGTCGTCCTCGCCGCCCTGCTCTGCGCCCTCATCTGCGTCGCGGGCCTCGCCCTCGTCGCGCGGTGCGCCTGGCTCCGACGCACTCCGAGGCTGCTGCAGGCTCCAAGTCCAGAGACGATGACGACGCCAACAAAACTCTCCCTTGAGTTAAAGAGAAAAAGGTGGCTCTTTTCTTGGTTAATTTGCTTCTTCTTCTTGGAATTTAAAGTGACAGTTTTAATGCCTTCCTCTCCTCCTGTTTATAAAGCTGGTCGTAGTGAAAAAAAGTTTGTAAATTCTTGTTGGATCATGGCAAAAAGCCTTTGCTTGTGTTTATAGTTTCTGATGTCTTGTATATATGAAGTTAACTTTGATGTATCCAGAATGGAAAAGAAAACAAAATTAGAGGACATAATGAACTCTGATTGAGCAACCGGTTATGTCTGAAAAAAAATATTTCACGGATATAAAATATTATTTGATTTACAAATTCTGTCGTGAATAACACTGAAAAGATTATGATCCGAAACGAAAGATCGTACAAAACTAGTAGCCGAAAATTGCATTATTTCAAGTATGTGTACCTGTAAAATGGTTTCTTTTTTTTTGTGTGTAAGCTCGAGTTTACACCTCACAGTAGTGGTCTGAAGAGGGATCATTGTTAAGTACAAAACTTGTAGGAACTCTCAAACTTTCATCCTTTGAAGCATGAGTACCGGTAAAAATAGTTTCTTTTTTTTTAGTGGCTTAAACCAAGTGTCTTTTTTTTCTTATTCAACAATCATTAATAGACCCTTTCAAAAACAATCATTAATAGAAAACTAATGGAAGGGAAAAAAACTAAAAAATGAAAAATGAAAGAGAAAAAGAACGAAAATGGATGACAAAACTAAAAAGAATAAAGAAAAATGCTAATTTTATGTGAACGAATATATGCTTATTATATATGTATATATTTAATTAAATGAGATTAAAATGAGAAACATATTTTAATGTATCTTTCCTCTCTTTATATTTACATTTTGAACTATTAGAGGATAATGAAAGTGTCCTTCATTAAAAATATAAATGAATGGGGTTAAACTATTAACATATTTTCACTTTCTTATTTTCTTTTTCATCCCAAATCAAAAGACCCTCAAGAGAAAAGGAAGAAATGAGTAACAAAAATAAGTGTCTAAAAAAGGAAACTTGATTGATCAAAGTTTGCAGTTAGCAGATAGAAGGAGAGAGATTCTTAAAAGAAGATTCACATTCTTACTAAATAAAAACATATTTCTAAAGTTAACCTAGAAACTGGAGTCAATAATAAGATATACTCTCTTGATAAGGTGTTCCTAATTCTAAACACCAATTATCCCCAAATAATGGAAAAATATTTCACCCATTATCTCTCAAACAAACACACACACACACACACACACACACACAAACATATATATATATATATATAATGCTTATCCATAACTTTCTTTCACCAACACAGAAACTACATTTTAGGATTATTAACAAGGGATTAAGAGTGTGTAGCAAACTTTTTACTATAGGCAATGTAGCACACAGTAAGTAAAGACACTTATCATTCAAAATAATAAATAATAAATACATATATTATATATAGTAACGATATTTTTTGTACAAGTGCGCTATACATTCTTTTTTCCTATTAATAATGCATTTCATGTAGGTAAAACTTTGAAATGACTATAAATGTGATTATGATGTATTCAATGGTTCACATGCATTCTACACAAATTGTTGCTTTGAACTCACTAAATTTGTGGTGAACAACTGAACATAAGAGAATATCACCTGTCAGATTAAGTTCCAACCTTGCATCCTATACTGATCTCTGAGAGGCATGTTTACTATATGAGGTTTACTGAGGGAATTGAAGAACTGTCTGAACACAAACGGAAACCGTAGGCAACCTACTAGTAGTAGTTTATTGATTTTTGCTTCCTTATCCATGATAAGAAAGCAAGGAGAGGAATACCTTACCAAACACAACATCAAATGTGCAAGAAGTTACCAGAATTTTCCTCTCCCAACCAAGATGAAATGATGTAAGATTAGCAAAGAGAAGATGAATCGTGTCATTTGGATAAGGATCTTTTCTTATGGATAAGATCTTTTATCTGCCAAACCTGCATTTAACGAGCTTAAGAAAATTAGCCGTGAAAGAAAAGAAATGACATAATGAAGAAAATGTATGTCAGTTGACATGAAGAATGTAAAGGTTGCGTTTATCCACACACACATACCATCTCTTGATAAATCTCTACAACTGTTTGGCTTCACGACCAGGCAAGGAGTAGGTAGCTGAAGTAACACCTTCAGCCTTGCCTCAGTCTGAAACTATCCTGACCAACCTTGTGAATGAAACTAAGAATGATAAAGCTCGTCAATTGGTGCTTTAAATTGGCATAACATGATGATAAAGTGCTTTGAGGTCCTATCGTCTCTCCATCAGAAACATCACTGAAATGTGATATTTATGCTAAAATCTGATCACATCTTTCATGGTAATTCTGCCAAACATTTTGGAAGAAGAATCATACAAGCCTAAAGTTGGCATATCCCACCATTATCATGGGTACTTTGATTCCATGAAACAGCCATAGATCACTGAAGTCCATGCCATTTTTGTTCTTTAGCATTATCTCATATCCAAAGATGATGGATGGAAGCTGGCTGCACGCTGATTCATCATGATGCAACTCTTACTAATCACTTGAAATTTAAAACTTCATGCTGACGGATGCCGGTGACAGATGTTACTAAATTCAGCTGACCAACCGCCAAATATATAATATCAGGTATCCATGTCTTGATCAAAGAACAAGTGACATCAGCGTGTAGCAGAACAGATCACTACTGTGCACTAAAACATTAATTAATTATTTCCAAGTCCAGAAAGTTTATTAAAGAACGACTGTTTTGCAAGATAAAATATCAACTTCTAGCATCATTAACAGATCATCAGGAATATGCTTGTTTGCTATTACTAGACACAGGCAGGGAACTAAATAGACCTCGCAAAGCAGGGAAGTGAAAAAAGCTTTCTTCTGGCGTGTGTTGTGCACAAGACTATAATGACCATGTCAAAAAGATTAGAAGAGATAGACGTGTCCTTACGATTTCCACAAGGCAGCACATGAAAGATGAGATGATACCTGCACTTGCAGGATCCATTTCTGGCCTAATTCCAACCCACCTTTGATGCAAATCCACGAGCCTCCCGGGATAATATTTTATTCTATCTTTACTAAATTTCTACAAGGCTTTTGACCCATTGATGTGTTGATGACATAAAAATAAATTATCAAGTTTTGGCTTGAAAGGAATGCCATGATCTCAAGTTTAGTTTCTGATTACTTTAAGCACTTCGATTAAATCCTCTTTTAGTATGGCTGCAAATCCCACTTTGAGCATGTGCTCTTTACTAGAAGCAGCTTGAATGACATGGACAATACATATACAATAATTTCCAGTAGCCATATTGTAACTTCAATTAATCTCAGCTCCTCCGAATTTAAAGGAACGCAGGGGCGTTTTCCTCTTAATAATCTTTCTAGATTACTAGTAATTTAAACTTAAAATTACTTGGCCCACCAGATTATTCTATTTAATTATTTTAATTCGTAGGCAATCTGAATTTGTCTAACAATGTGGATTGTCTATGAAATTCACATTACCTATGAGGAAGGTGTCTATCCAGATTACCACTCAAGTGGTATTCTTATTTATATTAGTTTCCCTATTCGTCCTTTTAAATCTTCCATAAATAAAACATAACACAATAATAAATAATCATATAATAATAACAATAACACAAATAATAATAATAATAATATTATTATTATTATAAATTAATGACCATAATAAATACTATTTAAATAATATTATATTATTATGATTATATTATGAATTAAAATATAGCACTAATTGTTATTTATAAGTGTTATTAATTAGACTAATATTTTTATAAATTATTATTATTAATTATAAAGATTATTTTATTATTATTTTAATTTGAAAGATATTAATTACTTAAATTTATTAATTTGTGAGTTTATAATTTATGTTGATAAATTTTAATTCAATAATACAAAATATTTAACTTAATAATATTTATAAAGGATATTTTGATAAAATGATGTATATTATTCAGTAATTATTTATATAAATAAATATGATAATCTGAATTACCATTTGAATTACTTATATATAGTAAAAAGGGTAATGCATACTGGTAATTTAATAGGTGATAATCATATTACCAGGTTAACTAAGCTAACGAATAAACCATAAAAGCTCGGATAATGTAACCTCGGACAATAAATTTCAGGCCTCCAACCTCTGTAAATTCAGTTGTAGACATGTTGGTTTAACGTGTAAAACAAGGAGATTGATGATATATAGAATTAAGCATGAAATATGTGACTTCTTGTTTTCTTTGCAGGATTGAAACAGAAAATTGAACTTACAGATATTCCACATACAATTTTGTTAGGAAAATAAAATTAAAGCAAAAGGGTTATTTTGGTCAAGAACAAACTTCGGTTATATCTCGAAGACGTCAAAATCTTGCTTCACATAGAACACGGGACTATGATCGATGCTGCAACAGAAACATTTTTTAAGTCGTATAATTTTGTAATTGATAATAGTTTAACATTTTGTTAAAGTTGAAAATAGAAAACTGTAATCCTGCATAAACACATCTGAATAGGAGGGCATTCCACCTGATTCATGCACCATCATCGTCACTGATATCACCAAACATGGCAGCCATTTTCATAGCCAAGTTTGCAGCCATTTCTCTTCGTTGGAAATCAGGCATCAGCCTCAGGTTGCCACGGATGTTATGGATTTCGTACATCAGACTTTCCAGATCATCCATGCCATGCTTTTCATCCCCAAGAATTTTGATGCCATTAACTAAATTAGTTCCAAGATCTTCTTGTGCCTCATTATCTGATGGACTCATGGTTGCAGATGTTTGACCATTACCCCTTCCCTCCATTTGTTCAACGATGTTATTCAACATATTAGACTCATCTTTGTGCCCTATTTCTGAAGCAAGATCATTGGAAAAGTTAGGCACAGTGACAGCAGAATTCTCTGTTGGCAGATTTAAAGCAGCTCTACGAGTTCCAGATGTTTCACATCCTTGACGTGATTGATGTAACTCATCAGTCATTCCGCACGGACCTGCTTCACCAATTCTTTCCCACAGTTCATCAAAACCATGAGACAGAACTTCATATTCAATTTCATAATCTGATTCATCTGAAAATTCTGCCAAGGGAAAGCAATAAAAACAAAAGTTAATATCAATTGACATATAAGACTGACAAAAGGTAGATCTAGTCAGGAAGTGATGGTCATAATTATCCTGGAAAATTTTTAATAATGGATATTTACAGCAAATAATGATATCACACATATATCCACCATTGGACACCCCAACAAGAAACACAAACAGCAAAAACTTTATCATTGTAACATAGTTAAAATATTTAATGCAAAATGAAATTTTCACAGGTTGGATTCCTATACCTTCTTCCTTGATTAATGATGGAGTTGTAATCTTGTTTCCAGATTTTAAGATCATGCCAGGCCACATATGAGCAGAAAGAGCTCCAAACAGTCTATCTACACCTTGGGTGTCCCCATCAAAAGACAAACCTGCACATATATGAACACAGTTATCTTTCTTCAGTAACAAAGTTAATTTTGTTTTATCAAGACAAATGGTGAGATAGTGCAAAGGTAGAAGCTGTAGAAACAAATAGTATCTTCGCATTTCCAAAACCCCATGGTTGAATAGTGACTCTCAAGAAAAAATGTTGAATAATGAATTAGAGCACTAATCTTAATTGAAGGGTCTACTAGTAGCATTTAAATAAAACTGAACTACAAGAATTAGTCAATGTGTTATCATAATTACAAGTTATCCTTCAAAGCTATTATCTTATTAGATTTACACATACTGAAAAGGGTATGTAAAACATTAAGAAACAACTGGTAGGATCTACCAGTAGCAAGAAACAACAATTATTGCGAATTTGTGCAAGAAAATATACTTCTCATTTTTTAAAGTTGTATTTCAGAAGTTTTTTAGTTATTTTTTTAAGGACGTGTTAAAATTATGTTGCCTCTTGAGATATGCTATAATAAATGGCAGTACATCACACTTCAACGAAGCCGCAAAACAATATTGAAAAGTTATAGTGGACTTTTTCGAGAGGGAGTTATACTGAACTTACATTTATCGAAGTCAGAATTTGAAGCGCATGCTTCAATATACTCAATATTATGACGGGTGCACCATTCCAGATATGATTTTCTAATTTCAAAAGATGTATCTTCATGTCCCAGTAAGCTCGAACCTTCAGTTTCATAAATCCCATAATCTAGATATTCAGGATGAGGATCACTAGTGGACTCTCCGTGTTTCTGTATCCGCCTTCTATATTCTTCGTGGGCATGATGACCAGTCACAAGATCAGCTTTATTTCCTATGCATAGCAATACTTCGAACTTCTTGATATCAGTCTTAGCAACCCAATCTTGAAGAGCGAGAAAAGATGCCTCCTGCCAATAAACGAAGAAAAATCAACTATGGGAATTGAAAGAAATTCAGATATGTGCAAGCATAGAAACAAGGGTTCTCAAGATATAGTTTCGGATCAATGTGAGCACATATATGAAAATAACTCTCTCTCTCTCTCTCTCTCTCTCTTTCTCTGTATATATATANATATATATATATACATATATGAAAATAAACATAATAGGAAATGAATTATAGAAGGGTGTGTGTGTACATCATTCATGTCAAAAACCATCACCAAGGCATCCAGCTGCTTGTGAATTGGTAGAGTACCAAAAGAGAACCCTTCATGAAGATGAGTTATCCATATGGAAAGATCAGCTGTGTAGTACTTAGTTTCAATAGTCCAGCTGCAATAAAATAAAACCATCAAATGTTAACAAGGAGGCAATACAATTACTTAGAATCAGCATTTAGTATCCATAACTACAAGCATAAAGTATCTATATCATGCATATTACATACCCTTGACAAAGAATCCCAGTAGATAAGTCCGATGTGTCTGGAAATTCAATAGAAAGCATATCTGTAGTTGGACAAAACATCCCACAATAGCTGTAAGGGACAAAAAGCCAAGAAAGGAGAATGAAAGAAATAATAAAACGAACTAGAGTGGTAACTGATGAGCAAGTACACCATAAGAGAAATGCACAAAGTTAGAAAAATTGGACAACAACATATGCACGTTGTTCCAGGAAAATATATTATGATCATCTGCAGTTTAAACAACAAAGAATTGAAGGATGAAAGGATTACAACAATATAAAGTCCTAAGGTGAATGCCTCTGTGATGAATCCATTATATGGAATTATTCATATAAAAGAACTTCAGATAAATTGATGCACAGCCATTATAAGACATCTCTGGCAGGACTCAAGTGCTGACTATACCATAACCAATAGAAAAACAAAGTAGCAAAACCAAGTTCCCCCAGCAGAACAGTTATGAAGCCCCAGTTGTACTCCATAACTATGAACCTCCTCCAGTTCGTACAAAAACTGGGTTATGGGTATTTTGGATGTGGTTCATGTGATCTTGATCCAGAAAGTACTCAAATAGGAAATAGGTTTCTGCAACAATGATAATTTGAGTCGTTCTCAAAGTCACCATAGAGCAATTAAGACATCATGCAAATACAGGAATGCTCCAGTGGAGAGGCTTATAAATCTTCTGAAAGCAAAACTATAACATTTTGGTTAGGTATCAAAATCAAGGACTAAGGTGCATTGAGCACCAAATAGTTGAACTAATTGCAACTCCAAAAGATAACATCATATGAAATAAGTAGATGCAAGAAGCTTGAGAACTTCAACTAAAATATGAAAAATGACAGCATCGATGTAATATAATCCAAGAAAAAACATGAGATAAATAACGTAGCATGCAAATATATTAAGAAAATTGCATTCTTTTTATGTCTTTATCAATCGCACAATTCAAATCAGAACCAGGTTCATTAATTATTTAACAATGAAGACAAAGTTCGCCGAGTTTCTAGCTGGGATTGTATGAATTGCAGCAAAGATGCAATTTTTATGGCGACAATGGTGTTAAGATTCAGACTTTTCTGAATCGATCTGCAGATGAACGAACTGAACCGCCAAGAACACGTCGTAGTGATCACAGAGAGAACACGATGTGGAGGGAAGATGAAAATTTTATTCTGCATAATTCAAAAATATCTCATCCTTCCCTTTTTATATGGAAGTTTATATCAGGTGTTACAGTTTATAACGCTACAGGATAAACAGAAAAACCGATAAAGTTATATACGGTCGTCCAGTGGAGAGACACTGAGATGCACGATCGTCCGATGAAGTGAAGCTCGGTCGTCCAATGTATGCACGGTCGTCCAGTGGAGAGACGCTGAGATGCACGGT
>LTAE01000165.1:66620-109430 GCA_001647135.1 Pontederia paniculata | reverse complement strand
TATTAGCGAGAAGCTGGTAGAAAATCGTTTGAGGTGGTTTGGTCATGTCCAGAGAAGGCCATTAGATGCGCCAGTAAGGAGGGTAGAACAAACAATCTGGAGTCCGATTAAAAGAGGGAGAGGGAGACCAAAGCGAACACTTGACGAGCTAATAGAACGAGATCTATTAATGAATAATATACCTAAAAATTTGGTTACTGATAGAGCGCAATGGCGTCGTATGATCCATGTAGCCGACCCCACCTAGTGGGATAAGACTTTGTTGTTGTTGTTGTATATAGTATGTCATTTTACGCACGCCATTAATTTATAGGCTTAAATAAATATTCAATTACAATTAATTAATAATCATTACATTAATATGATATTTATAATTAAAAAATAAAAAAATAAAGTTAAAATAATGAATCATTAGGAATCTATTTAATGGATTAAAAATAGTGGTTACACATATATCAAGATAATTTAAAAAAAAAGATTTTGATCGATTTATTCCTAATTCTAATTCTATGGATGTTGACAATTTCGAAGAATAGTTTTATATTTCCTCTCATAATTATAATCCAAATAACCACTATATCCACTATATATATTTTAAAATATTAAATTAAGTTCGTTAAAAATAAGGAATACAATTATAATTAAATTACTTTGTTTTTATAATATTATTAAATATATTATTTTAACTTTTATTTTAAATTCAACCGGACATTTTTCCTTCGCCAATCCCCACATTCTAAAATCACACTAATAAACTTAATATAATGATGAGAAATTCTTAATTTACTTTGTTAGAATTCTTTAAGAAAACAATTCTTTTTATTGAATAATTATAAAATTAATAATAAATTTATGTTACTATTTTAAAATAATTGTTTGTTGAGGATTATACTTCTAATTTCTTAATTTACTTTAATTAGAACTTTTAAAAACTAACAATTAATTTCTTAGTTTTTTTTGTTTTTTCATGGAACATATTTTTTAGAATTATTTGAATGGAAAAAATGGGGTACACCCCATAGAGTGCATTATCTTGGTCATTGATTTTTAAATTAATTATCAAATTTAATCGCTCCCACATTTTAGTTGAATTAAATCTGATCATATGCACCACGTGAGGTGGGTAGTAAAGTATTATGCATCCTCATTAAAAATATTATTTAAGTTATTTTTTTATTTTTAAAAATTATGGGCATAGCACGTGATATAGGACATTACGAATGTGACACATGACATATGACATTATGAATGCGATAAGTAACATAGGACTATTTAGCTTATATATATATGAGGGTGTAAATCATAACTTGACTTGTAAGTCATGTGATCCGACATCCATATTAAAAGAATAAAGATTTATTTCTTTGATAATGATTAGAAAAAATAATAAAGATTTATTTTCTTAAATAGTAAAAAAAATATTAATCATATATACAAATAAGATTTAGTATGGACCGTCAGATCATTTAACTTATATGTATAAGTCAAATTATTATTTACACCACCATTAAACCCTATATATNATATATATACTAATAAAAGACCAACTAACGTGGATACTAATATTTTGATTCCCGTCATCAAAATAGACTTGATAATTTGAATATCATATGGGTTTCTTGAATGTATCATGTAGGGCATAGCAACTTTTTGTTATTCTCTAATAATAATTAATTTATATGATATTTAGTATATGACCATTTTTATTTTTTTTCTATATTTTGACTTGCGAGATAATTGTAACATATTTAAACTATGTATTAAGTGAATACATCGAACACAAACTCGTGGGATTGGGCGAATATCAAAACAGAAAAAAACATCAAGATAAAAACATGAACACACAAGCAACATTTTTTTATTGAAATAAATAAAATATAATTAATTCGTAATGAAAAATATAAGTATATTTTATATACATTTATAATCAAATAACATTAATATTTTGATAATAGTTTAAACTAACTAAAATTCTATCTTTTAATCTATAAATAAATTTAGTTAAAATTTCTTTACCTTTTACTTAGAGATTTGATCTTTTGATCTCAAGATCTCGAAGTTTCTTACTACCATAAATTATTTTTCTTATTTATTTTTTCTATATAAATTAGATCCATACAAAAGAAAAGAAATATCTCCAATAAGCTTAATTATGAGAGGTGCAACGGCAGGCACCATTAACCATCCTCAGTTCATCCACTCATGGCACCACCATTCAGCCAACATCAAACAACAATAGCGAAAACATTTAGATCGGAATAAAGAGAAAAATATAGAATTATTTTTGAAATTTTGACAAATAATTTTTAAATTGGACTAACTTGATCAATAATTTAATTTTTAAAATTTTCTCAAAATTCATGAAATCAATATGAGGCCATTTGAATTAAGATTAAAATTTAAGAGAATATGTATAAGAATATACTGTAACGAAACTATATGTGAATATTAGATTAAGATTATAAATATGTAGTGTTGGGATTAAAGTAAATAAAAAAAATAAAATAAAATATTTTAAAAAATAAGTGATGTTAGAATAATTTTAATTATATTTAATAATGCACATACTTTTCAGTAATAAATATAATTTTTTTCACTATATTAATAATAACATATAATTAATTATAAGAATATAGTAATTAATCATTATTCATAATTTATTAATTAATTATAATATTATATAATATGACATTTTGCGTCCCATCAATTTATATAAGCTTTAATATATATTCAATTACATAAAATAATTAATTAATAACCATTACGTTAATATAATACTTATTAATTAAAAAATAGAAATAAAGTTAAAAAAGGAATGTTAGCAATTCTTGAATTCATTACGAATAAATTTGATCTATTTAATAGATTAAAAATAGTGATTACATGTATATCAATATAATTTTTAAAAAAATTAAGATTTTGATCGATTTTTTGTTAATTTTAATTTTATGGATGTTTGACAAATTTAAAGAATAATTTTATATTTTCGTTCATAATTCTAATCCAAACAACCTCTCTATATATTTTAAAAAAGTAAATTAAGCTTACTCTTAAAAAACTATGAAATACAATTATAAATAAAATATTTTCTATTATACAATATTATTAAGTATATTCTTATAACTTTTTTGAAAAAAATTTCCTTCACCAAACCCCCACATTCCAAAGCAATAATATCAATACTAATATTAAATATCCATATGGAAAGTTAGGTGCTGTAGACAGTTTATTTAAATTTAATTGAGAGAACATGCAAAAAAAAAATTAAAATTGGGACCCCACAACACAATCATGTGCTCAGCTCACAATCACATTAAAAGCCAAACTTTCTCCAACGTTCGTCTCGTCCCCTTTTTTGCTGGCCAAACTATTTTTATTTTATTTTATTTTAATTTCATTTCATTTAATTTAATTTAACTTTTTTTTTGAAAAAAAAAGAATAAAAAAAACAAAAAAAACTATTTTAAATCAACCTGGCAAACGAACAAAAGCTAACAGCCAAATCCAACCGCTATCTCTTCCTCTGAATCCAACGCCGCACGAATCTAAAAGCGGCGCGTGCGCTGGACCGCTCTCGTCTCTCCTTCCCCTCGTCGTCACCTCCGCGACCGGCATTTCGCCCCAGCAACGCACCCGCCGCACTGTCGCGCTCGGCCCCTCCGGCGCTCCACCAATAGGAAGCGCCGACGGATCCGTGCGCTCGGTGCGTTTTAGGCTTTTATACCTCCCCCACCTTGCGGTCTTCTTCTGAGTCCTCGCTTCCTTCTTCTTCTTCTCGTTCGCTTTTTGATATTTTTCTCGATCGAGAAGGAGGAGGAGGAGAGGAATAAGGGTTCAAGATGAGATTTTTCTTGGTCTGCGCGCACTTGTGATCGCTGCTGTATCGATAGGTTTCTTCTCCTCCTTTTGCTTCGCTCTGATTCGAGAGCTTTTTGGGTTTTTGATTGGTCGGGCGTTCGCCCGGCGAGGAGGAGAAGGGAGGCGTTCTTTGGATCGTTCTCGAGGCGTGAGATTGTTGGAATCTGGTTCCTGTTCTGTGTCAGATCCGTTTTGGGACGATCGCGAAGAATAATTTGTTCTTGAGGCCGATCTTTGAGGGAGAAAAAAAAAGGAGGTTCTTTTGGGGTGATTTGTTTCTGCTATTTGGCTCTGCAAAATCCGATCTTTATTTCTTCCGGCGAGTTTGCAAAATCCAATCTTTATATTGCTGCTCGTAATGGATCCTTGAATTTTTCAAGCTTTGGAGTTGGGTATTGATAATACAAGTGTCTGCCCGAAGTCTGAAATCTTCAGGTCGTTCCCAAGAGCAAAAGAACAAGATAGAACGGAAAAAAAGGACAGGAAGCTTTTGAGCATGTGGAATGAGATGAAGGTGAAGACCAAGAGCGAGGACGATTACGTCGACTACTTCCCGTCCTCGCCACGGAAGGACTGCTCGATCGGCCTGATGAAGTTTGTGTCCGTCCTCGTCATCTTCATGGCTGGAGTTCTTCTGGGGTTGTCCGCCAGCGGCCAGTTCACCCACTACTTCAATTCGCATACCGAGCTTTTCTTCCCGAGGGCGATGTACACTGCGAACTGCGACGGGGAGAACCCGAGCTTCAAGAGCTTCGCGAAACCGAGCCATTTGATGCACAGCATGACCGACGAGGAGCTCTTCTGGAGGGCCTCCATGGTGCCCAAGATGGAAGATTACCCCTTCGAGAGGGTGCCCAAGGTCGCCTTCATGTTCATGACGAGAGGGCCACTGCCCTTTGCGCCACTTTGGGATAGATTCTTCAAAGGACATGAAGGATTGTATTCAGTTTATGTTCATATGTTTCCGGACTACAAGCTCAATGTCTCAGAGAATTCAGCCTTCTATGGCAGGCAGATCCCCAGCGAGGTGAGAAATAAGTTCCTTGATCATGTTTTCATTTCCTAAATTTCGGTCTTTTAGGCAGAATCATGTTTAATCTTGTCAGTTGGAAACTCATCAAGCAAACCCTTTTAATTCATTCCTAGAGGATTATTAGTGTAAAAGTGTTAAGAGAAAAGATCATCTATTTCTTAGCATCACCTAAAGGAAGTAATTGTTTCCACTCTGGAACTTATTGGACATGGCTGAAGCAGTACAAATGGTGTCCATGTTCGAAATTGTTTCAATGTTATCATTGAGAGACTTGTGGCTTTTATGTTTGGAGTTTGTACAATCACATGCCTTCAATGATATAGATAGTTTCTCATCATTTTTGGTTTCATCAGGGGATTATTTTTAAACAAATGAGTTGTCGGAATTTAGAAATAAATTTTGATATACTAATTCAAATTGTAATGTAATCTTTATCCATTTGAAAATTCTTTTTGGCATCGATAAATTGTTGTAGGAAAGAGATAGCTATGAGTACTAACAAGTGTAATTTGGTGAAATCACATGAGAATTGGAGCTTCATTATTATAGACATTATGATGTCGCCAAAAAATACGAATCATAATTATTGGATTCCAGGTTGATCATTAATACATGAATTTTGTACGATCTTCTTACATCCTCTTTCCATCCCGCAGGAGGTTTCATGGGGATCAGTAACACTAGTAGATGCAGAGAAACGACTGTTGGCCAATGCTCTGTTGGATTTCTCCAATGAGCGTTTTGTTCTACTATCCGAGAGCTGCATTCCGGTTTACAATTTCCCAACTGTTTACGAGTACCTCATCAATTCTGCCCACAGCTTTGTTGAGTCCTATGATGAAAATTCAAAACAAGGCCGTGGCCGTTACAGCCGCCGCATGGGGCCTCATATCATGCTCTACGAATGGAGGAAAGGTTCTGAATGGTTTGAGCTTAACCGTGAATTGGCAATAAATATAGTTGCGGACTACAAGTATTACACATTGTTCCGCAAATACTGCAAGCCCTCTTGTTATCCTGATGAGCATTACATTCCAACCTACTTGAATATGTTCCACGGTTCGCGGAATGCGAATCGGAGTGTGACCTGGGTTGACTGGTCGAGGGGAGGGCCTCATCCTGCTAGATATGGTGCTCTAAATGTTACAGTGGATTTTCTCCATTCTATTCGAAACAATGGCACCTTCTGCATGTACAACTCGAAGCCGACGTCAATTTGCTTCCTCTTTGCAAGAAAGTTTGCTCCCAGTGCCTTGGGTCCCCTACTTAATCTCACGGCAACTGTCATGGGATTCTGAATTCAAGTAACTGGGCTATGGACCCTTTTAGATGCCAGAGAAACAATTATTCAGTTGTTGCTCCTCTGCTCATGGATTATAGAGAGACAACTTTCTGGTAGAATGATGGTGTGCAGGCCAGGATTTATCCAGTTCAACTCTCTGAGTTGCTCAGCTCAACGAAGATGAGAAGTCGCCAACGCCGAAAACTGAAGAATTCCTTATTCGACCACCCATTTTGAGGTTTTGTCATGAGGGTGTGCAATATATTTGTTTTAGATACTAATTTTTGTGAATACGATCACTGTTGATTGTGTAGCTTTGAGTTGAACACTTCCCCCACACTTCATTGTTGGTACTTGTTTGATTGTTTATAAGCATCGACAGGGTTCATGGTTGTCCACTTCCCAGTGGATGAATATTTTTCGTTTATGTTGTGGCTGCCTGTTTCCGAGCGGATTAATAATTTCTTCACCTGAACAGGACGACGACAAAGCTTGCCTGCACTCAGCCTGATAAAGATGCCGCTGAGGCATATTCCTCTAATTATATTAATTGACATATGTGAAGTTGGGAACAGTCTGTTTGCAGGAAGATCTCTCATCGTAGTTCTTATTTGCAGCCTAACATTCTTAAAGACAAGGAATTAGGAAAAATAATGAACTTGCTACCATTTAAACTATCAGTCCTTGTTTACTCCTTTAAATGTCTTAAATTGGTGACATGAGAAAAAAACGAAACGAGAAGCGCATACGGTGAGGGAAGTTGGCAATTTTGTGTTAGAGTTGGTGAATATTTTAGTTTAGGGGAACTGGAGTATTATTCAACGATATTTGATTTCTACATGCGAAAAGGGGGTCTCGGAGGGCACCGCCCTCCGACGGGTTCCGCTAGCCGAAACCTAAACGAATTTGGACTTTTATTTAAGTTGGCCCATATAGTGCGAATTAAGAGATTCTCTATTTGTTCGGATTTTGAATTCATTTTGAACTCATATATATTACTCATATATGAACAGTTATAATGAAAAATAACAATAGTGAAATCTTTTTGCGTAGCCTTAAGTTTTAAGGGTGAACTTAGATAAATCTGCTATGTGTTCTTTATTATTTTGTGTGTTAATTTATGATCTTCTATTTCTGTTCTTGAATTTTCATTCAATTTGTAAGTACAAGACAGTCGCGCTCGTAAATTTTACCATGACAGATCAAGTTCAATATGTTCACAAGAAGAAAGAAATGATGTAAATCAGATAAACAAAATTAACCGGAGATAATAAAAAAACAGTTCATTGGTTTTCCACTTTGAACAAATAGTTATTCTCTCCATTGATATGTCATGAGAAATAATAACAGAGAAATATTTATCACTTTTAATTGAATACCCTCATGTAACAACATAAAAGACAAGTTGCACATCGTTTCAAAGTTCATAAATATTTTTTTTTCCGAATGATTGGAGTCCAAGAAGCATTTGAATGCGCCCACTTAAGGTTGCTGCCTGTCGGTTCTCAATTACCAGCACACCTCCAGCATATTTAAGTTATCTCTATTCATCTTCAGGAGCAGTGTTGCATGCATCCATAGCAATCTCCACTCGGAGGAACACCACCGCCTTGCAGCTCCTATCTGTTTTGTGCCTGGACAGCATCGAATGCATTCCTAGTAAACCATGGTTCTGTCTCATGGGCTCGGAAAGCACCAGTATCTGCATTTGGAGCATACATCTGACCCACCTGTTGAGCTTGACAAGCAGCATTGTCTACATGTCCAGAAGATGACTGTTCCACTTGTTGGGGATAAAGAGAAGCATTCTCTGTCCTTCCAGAGGAAATGTGCTGAGCCTGCTGCAAATGTTGAGTGCCAGTCGCCGCATTACTAGTAAACGGATCACAAACTGCCTGGCCTGCACGGGAATAAGCGGCAGCATTGCTAGTATTATCAAAGAACTGTTGGTCGTTTTGGGCATGAGGTGCACAGCTGCTTCCATTCCCAGAGTATGATCCTTCCTGATGTTGGGATTGATAAGGACTGCTTGCATTTGCAGAAAATGGCCTTCCTATCTGTTGGTGATAAGGAGCATCATTTCCCGCATTCCCAGAGAACACCTGCTGTGCCTGTTGGCCTTGATGAGAATGAATACCACCGTTCCCAGCATGATATGGCAGCTGTGCTTGTTGGGATTGAGGATTAGAAATGCCACCATTTCCCAAATGATATGTGTGACGTACCTGTTCGCAGTTCCTTTCATTCCCAGGGTATGATCCTTCCTGATGTTGGGCTTGATAAGCAAAATTGCTTGCATTTGCAGAATATGGTCTTTCAATCTGTTGGTGATAAGAAGCAGCATTTCCAGCATTCCCAGAGAATGCCTGCTGTCTCTGTTGGCCTTGAGGAGAAGGAACACCACCATTCCCAGCATGATATGGCTGCTGTACTTGTTGGGAATTAGGATTAGAAATGTCACCATTCCCAATATGATATGGGTGCTGTACCTGTTCGGCGTGCGCCGCGGCACTGTCGGCATATTTGGTGAACAGTCGTTCTATCTCTTCAGAACGCCCTGCTTTTCCAAAGGTCTCCAACAAGAACTCGCGAAACTTGGGATCAGCAATCACACGGCTTGACACCATATGCTCCACCCACTCGAGGGCTTGGTCCAATAACCCTTCTCCACAGAATGCAGTAACCAAAATCTCATAGCTCATTGAGTTTGGAATCATTCCTTTCTCTATCATCTTTCCGAAAATGTCCACAGCCCCTGCAATGTTTCCTGCATGTATCAGACCCTCCAACATTTTGTTATAAAATGCTATGTTAAGCTTGGGGCCAGAACTCTCTGCACTACTTGCAATCATCTTGTCAAAGTAGCGCAGGGCGTCCTCGATCTTCCCTTGCTTAAAACACCCATCAATCAGAAACCCGAAAGTTGCTGCATCTGCAATGATCGACTTTGTAGGCATTTCTTCAAACAGTTTATCTGCCTCCGCCATCAGCCCATTCTCACAAAGCTTTGCGATAATGTTATTGAAGCAGCCCACGTCCATCATGCATGGTTTAGTCGGCTGCCGGTGGAACAGCTCGATTGCCTCCAAGAACTTCCCTTCTTTGAACTTTTGGTTAACCATGATGCTGTAGGTTTCCGTGTTGATCGCAGTGTAGCCAGGCGGAGAGTGCTCACGGATCATTCTCTCGAACATCTGGTTGGCCTCCTCCATCTTGTCATGCTCCATCAACGTCCCAATTAGGACGTTGCAGGTGGCAGGAGTCATCTTGAACTGGCGATCGAGCAAAAACTGGTAGGACTCCATGGCCTCCTTGTCCATGCCACGCTTCCAGTAGGCCTTCATAAGGGTGGAATGCACGACGCCATCGTAGACGAGAACCCGCTCTCGGAGCTCGTCGAAGAGCTCGAGGGCCCTGTCCATGTTGCCACGGTCGATGAAGCCCGCCATGAGGATGTCGTAGACGATAGAATCCGCGCCGTGGCCGCGGTTGATCATCTCGCGCATGAGGTCGACGGCCTCATCGATGCGGTCGGCGTCGACGAGGCCTTTGGTGAGGTGACGATAGGTCATGTAGGAAGGAGAGAAGGGCGCGTTGTCGAGGATGTGGCGGTAGACGCCGAGGGCGACGTCGACGCGGCCGGCGTTGCAGTGGGCGTTGATGAGGATGTTGTAGGAGACGACGTTGGGGACGATACTGGACTGGTTGAAGAAGAAGGCGAAGAGGGCCACGACGTCGTCGTGCCTGCCGGCGCGGAGCATGGCGCCGTTGACGGCGTTGCAGGTGAAGACGGTGGGGCGGCAGGAGGAGAAGACAGCATGGCGGGCGGTCCTGGCGCCGCCGTCGAGGTCGCCGCCGCGGATGAGCGACTGGACGCGGTTGTGGAGATTGAGTCGAGGACCGACGAGGGCGGAGGTGGACTCCGGGAGGCGGGGCGCGTTGGGGTCGCGAGGAGGGCGGGGGCCGGCGGCATCTCGGCGGAGGGCGTGGAGTGGGGGCTCGATGCGGAGGCGTCGCTTGCGGCGGCGGCGTTCGGCCGCGGCCTCCTCGGCGGAGGAGAAGGCGAAGGAACGAGAGGGGATGGCGGCTGCGGCGGCGAACGAAGGCCGGAGGCGGTCGGAAACGGCGGAGGAGGCGGTGCGGAGGGAGCGGACGAGGTGGCGGTACATCGTCGTTGCAAGCAAAACGGAGACCGGCGACGAGCGGAGACGGAGAGGAGTAGCGAGCGAGAGAGGTTGCTAGGTAAATGATGGATCCTTTTATGGGCCGGCCCATAAAGTTCAAACTAATATTGGTCGGCCCATTAAGAAATACTTCATCATTCTTACTTTTTTTTTTTGAAAAAAGTATAAATTTACATTTACCATATTATCATGGGGGTCATAATTTAATTTTTTAATGACCGATCGATGTCCAAGATTACTGATTAATAAATTTTTAACTAAAAGTCAATCTCATGTTTTTATATTTTGTATACTTTAGCCATTATCTGCAGTTGAAGTAGATACAACATAGTCAAGGGAAAAAAATACAGTAGAATATGTGATTATTATTATTATTATTATTATTATTATTATTATTATTATTATTATTATTATTGTAGAATATGTGATATAACCTTTACACTCGGTTGGCAAAAAGAAATTATGTGAAAGAACTAAGATATAGTACAGTACACTAATTGTTATTTTGCTTATTTTATCAACTATAGATGATTGATAATTTCTTCTTGGAAGTTTAGTGCTTGATTGTGTTACTCATTTTTAACATGAATAATTTATTTAAAAGCTAAGGGTGTATGGCATACTGTCACATACTCATGCAATCCAAAATTTCAAGCCACAAAAGAAAATTTATGAAAAATGTTGACACAACATATAAAGTGTAACATATTGATATGAAGATATGAGTGCGTAGTGCTATAAATAACAGCGGTCCATTTTTTTTACACTAAAAGATTTATTTTATATGTGAGTGTTATAAATGGTACTGTAATCACAAATATTTTATCATAATATTTTATTATTAGATATTTTTATCCTAAAATATTTCATCACCAGAGGTCACTGTTATATGATGGATTAAACTTATTCTAGAAAACAAAATATGTATGTTGATTGAAATAAAATATGAATTCTAAATTCTGTTGATAGAAAGTAAAATATATTCTTAATTCCGCCGAGTTTTTTTTTTAATCATGGGGCCTTCCGCGCGGTCTCTATGCCCTCTTAAAAAAAGAAAAGAGAAAAAAAAAAACCAAACTTTTTACTTCCCGGTGGCTACGAATTGGCGGACAGGACGACGGCGGCGGCGTCGCACCGGAACCCGCAGCCGCACTGCGGGGACTCGTCGAAGTTGGAGAGAGGGAACGACTGGGACACGGGTCCAACGTGGAAACTGAGGTCGTCGCCGGCCCTGACGACGTCGGCGACGTCGATCCAGCTGAACAAGATCTTGACGCTGACGCCGCTCAGCCGCGAGAGCGACCCCTTCTCCGCCCTCCCGGTGATCCTCTTCTTGTACTTGAGCAAGTACCCGCCGCCGCCGGCCAGCTTGAACTCGCAGTCTCCGTTCAGAAACACCTCGAAGCTGCCGTCCTGGCTCAGCGCGTAGCCCTGCACGCCCTCCGGCAGGATGCCCTTCGGGAAGTCGAACCTCTCCAGCATGTCGTATGCGGTGGGGGCAGCGCCGGAGGCCGGAGCTCTCCGCGCGGCCGCCGCCAAGGAGGACGCGAGGCACAGGAGGAGGCCGCAGAGGAGGAGGCCGCAGAGGAGGAGGCGTCTTTGGGTCGCCGCCATGCTCCAAAAGTCGACACTTTTAGACGACTGTCGCCGGCGACGGACGAGGTTTCCGATCAAAGAAGACTATGCCGTGATTCCTTAACATGCAGCTTCCTGAGATCAAAGTTGGGTTCTTTTTATACGTAGGAGACGAAGCGATTGGATCGAAGTTGCGAACAAGTTGAGATTTATTGGCGAAAAAGGAAAGAAATAATGCCAAGAAATTACTCACCGAAAAAAAAAATAATGTCAATAAATTTTGAGGGGAGAGAGAGAGAGAGAGAGAGAGAGAGAGAGAGAGGAATTTGTAAGTAGTCCGATTTGAATAGATTTTGTTAGTTATTTTGGAATGTTTGATGGATGCATGTTGGATTCTATTTTAACTTTAAAACAGCATATCCTTATTTAATAAATAAATAGATTAATAGAAGATTCTTTTTCCTTTTCTGATACAAATAATGAAATAATGACAAAAGTTTGCATTTAAAGTTTAACTCAAAAGATAATTCCTGATATATTATCATGTATATTTTGGTTCAACTTTTTAAATTTCTCTATTATACTAAACTTCTACCTACTTGTAAAAAAAGGGTCATCATGACTAAAATAGATAAAACAAAGTCATGATTAGTTAGAGTATTCGAAATATCAACAAGTACCTTAAAACACTATAGGAAAACCGGCATTTTAAATTATGAGTTATATATATTTTTTTGCATTATATATTTCATGCCGTAGTACATAAATGTATCATGAATACAAATAATTTTAGCTCATATTACATTGAGTGAACTTATACTTTGAAGTATAAAACTTAGACATGTTCATTTCAGTTCATGAACATTCCTTAAGACTGCGAAAACGAATCAGACTATGAAAAAACAGCAAAACAAGTTCAAATTCACAATTTTTTTTCGAGGAAAATGCTAAAACAATTTCAATTGAAACCATTCCGAATGATCACTGAAAGCCAAAAATGTTAAAAATCTAATTCAATTAACTTTGCATATAATTTCATATGAAAAATAATTAACTCAATCAAGTCAAAATCGATCTACTCCACAGAAAATATTACAGAATAAAGTCAATAGTTCACATTCACATAACGTAGTTTTTCCTGTATGAAATTATTTTGTTTGGATGAAACGAATACAAAAGGAACATGTAAAAATTCCACAGAGGAGAACATGTGGTAGCATGTCCTAAACTTATATCTGATCATAGGGCTTAACTCAACAACATGAATTCACGTTATGCCTTCATGTTTAAATTTGTATGATTTACAAATCACATTCCTTTCTCAGCTAACAAGTATATTTATACCTGATCACAGGGCTTAACAATTGTTGCAAAGTCCATAAAATGCAGTTCCCTATAACATTGATTCAGATATCACAATTTGTTCTTCTACGAAAACAATAGCATTATAATGTGCATACAAGATGATGGAGTCAACTCATATCACTGACATGCATATCCAACTCGATCGCTTGAACATATATATTATAGTGACCAGAAAGGTAAAGCCAAAAAGTTGCACCAAGTTCATATAATACAAGAAACATATTTCATAAAGCATATGATTTTAGCTATAAAGCACAGTTGTCGACTATAAATTCCCTTCAAAGGACGAGTATTTCCAACCATGAAGAACGGATCGTCAACCAAACATTTTGGAATATCTTGATTTGGACTAATTAGAATGTGGCAAATCTCTTACTGGAAACCCAGCACAGGCAAAGGAAAACCACCAGTTGGTAATTGAGCTCTAATCATGGGAGCACGTTTCACAACTGAGAATGCTTCATTAAGGCGGGCTGCATGGACCTTCAGCTGTGATGTCTTCTGAAAATATGATGGTAGTTAGTCCAAGATTGAAGTCATTTAGATCTAAGTCTTTGTAACTTCAAAAAAGAAAGTGTACATTTCTGAAAACTGTTACAAGTTGATTTAGAAGCTGAAAGACTGTAATAATGCTTCAAAAGTATAGCATTAACAAAAAAAAACATTTATTCTCATCATACTTGACTAATCCAACTTGGAAGTACATCAATAACCCTTATGCAACGACAATTACAGTAAGCAATTAGAGACTGCAAAGAAACTATCAGTTTATCCAAATAGATATCATGCTGTCTCTATCAATTCTGAAAATTCCCTTTATGAAAGTTGTAATGTCGTAATTTTACCTCCAATGAGAATATACTATGAGCTGCTTAAGACATGAGAAGGAATATAGTCAATAAAAATGGAACAGATACTCAAGCAGTGTAGAGGCAAGAAAAGGAGTTTACAGGCATTAGAATGTCCATATACTGTGGTATTATGATACACTTGTAAACTTTTATAAGAAGTATTACATACTCAAGTTTAAGTAACAACGAAGAGTAATATGAAGTTCAAGCAGAGTTCCTGACTTCCTGGCCCACAATTAACTGGATATAAAAAAAACTGACTGGAACCTGGAAATTTCTCTCTTCCCCTAAGATAACACCAACATGCTGGTAAATGAACAAATGGAGTATAGTAACATAGAAAAACAACAAATAAAAGTGGTAAATAAAAGGTTAAAGACACCATCCAACCGGCCATTGAGTGGCGATGAACATGGACACAAACCAAATTATTAACTTCAAGTAGGAAATCAGTTCCATAAATCTTATCCTTTATGCAACATAAAGATCAACTGTGATACAAGATATCTTGGAGGCTTTAAAATGACATAATACAAATACCAAAGTTACATATAACATATTCTACCTTAACAGCTCAAAGGATTGTCCTCATGATAATTGATAAGAACCAGGATAAGGAACCGACAATTATATGCTTATTCCTGAACAAGAATTAACTACCAAAGTGACATAAAAAGTTCAAATTAAGATCAATGAGAAGTTACCTTCTCATCAAAACTTATCTTCAGAGGAATGCTTCTTCTCTTCTGCTGCTTGATGCAATACAATCTCCTACCAAGCATCCACACTCCCAGCATTGCCGCGGCCACGGAGATGGACCAAATCGGCTTCACCCTGAATGCACAAAACTTTAGCATCTGAAATGGCAGCTTCCACCACGCCATCCCGCATCCCTTTGCCCCTGGGGGGCAAATCCTCTTATCACCAATCCCAGAGGAAAAATTGGGGCTCTCGCAACTCTCAGCAATCTGAGAGCAACCATTTGCGACCTCGTGCTTGGCGTCCTCTGCATCTATTCCGGGGACCTCCCAAACCCTTTCGCTCAGCTCCTCCTCCGCCCTGCCAAGGCACGACCTTTGGCCGTCGGACGCCTCATCGGACGTAAACCCCTTCTCGCTGCCAAGGCGCGTCCTTTGGCCGTCCGACGCCTCAAAGGACGTAAACCCCTTCTCGCTGCCAAGGCGCGACCTTTGGCCGTCCGACGCCTCAAAGGACGTAAACCCCTTCTCGCTGCCAAGGCACGACCTTTGGCCGTCCGACGCCTCATCGGACGTAAACCCCTTCTCGCTGCCAAGGCGCGACCTTTCGTCGTCCGACGCCTCATCGGACGTAAACCCCTTCTCGCTGCCAAGGCGCGACCTTTGGCCGTCCAACGACCCAGGGGACACAAAGTCTCCCGACTCCCGGCGGGAGAGTTCGTTTCCGGCAAAGCCGGGTTCACCCTCCGACCCAGGGAGGAACCTGGAGTCCGTTCCCTGGTTGAGAAAGCCAGGGCTGTCGGGATCGAGTTGCACCCGATCGTCCTCGAAGCTGTTCGAGTCAAAGGCGGCCACTTCCCGATGGAGCCCGTCGGAGTCGAGGGCGAAGTAATCAGATTTTAAAGCGCCGTCGTCGGCGGACTCTGCTGCAGTCTCTGCCGCTTCGGAGGAGTCCAGGTCGTGGCCGGAGGAGGTGTCTGGAAAGACGAGGAGCTCCCAGTCGTCATGGATGCCGGCGGCGGCTTCCATGGGAGCCGGAGGGGAGAGGAGAATTGGAATTCAGGTGGCGTTTCGGCAAAGGAAGAAGAGCGCCACTGTGGAGTCGACTGTTGCAGTTCCGCTTCTAAACGCCTTCTTCAAGTATAGAATTGGAATTGGAATTGGAACTGATGTTATTGGTTGGGGGAGGACAATTTTATATGTGAAATGGAGAGAGAGAGAGAGAGAGAGAGAGAGAGAATCCAAAGTCGTTAGGGGATGGCGAGATGTTAACTTTATTTCTATTTTCCTATTATGATATGATGATATTTTTTTTCCTAAATTTTATAATGTGGTATTTTAAATAATTGAATTATATATCGATCGATGCAACAAAAAAAATTACGTGTTTAATGCGAAAAGAATCACGTGTCTAACAAATTATCTCACTCATTATTTTTTTATAGCCCATATGTGTGTTTAAAAGTCCTTTAGTGAGATTATTTTCATTTATCTCACTCAAATTATTTTATTTCTCTTCAATACCCAAATTAAAGACTAAAACCATTTAACTTTTCTACTTTCCTCGTCAAACTTTTTTTTTTCTAATTACATTTGTACCTTTCTTGGAAATAATTTGTTTCTAAAAAAATATTATTTTTAATTTTCATTTAGGGTCTGTTTGGATTGGTTGAACGGTTATTAGGGGAAGAAAAAATAACGGAGGAAAATAAAAATTAAGGAAAAAATAATAAAATAGAAATGAGGTAAAAGAGTTAACCTTGTTTGGATAACATAACATAATTAAAAAGAAGAAAAAAAATGATAATTTTTATTAGATTAATATATTTATAAATTTAATTATATAAAATTAAAATTAGAAATGATGTTTTTAATATTTCTTTCCTCTCTTGAAGGTAAATGAAAGGGACATTCCCCTTTCATTCTCCTTCATTAAAAATAAAATCAAATAAGGTTAAACTATTAATCTTCTTTCACTTCTTCTCATTACCTTTCTTTCACCTCTAACCAAACATGCTCTAAATGGTCAACTAAATTAAGGTTAAACTATTAATATTTACTTTACATATTTGTTTCTTATTGTAATATTTTTAATATAAAAATGTATTATTGTAGTGTGCATAAATCTGACATATATATATATATAGCATTTAATATTTAAAAGATCAATTTTATTAAAATTTGTTAGTCAGCACAAGCAAATTGGATCCGCAATTGGATTAGTCAATCAATAAAAAAAATCAAATGACCGTAGTTTCTTAAGATTATTGATTTAATTTTAAACAAATTGCCAAAGAAATACTTGATACGTCGCTGCTCGCTAGTAAATGCGTGTAGTGTCAACTGATCATAGTCAAATATGGAACATGAATTAGTTAGCCAAAAGCTCCATAACTCATTTTGAAATTAAATTTATGTTAACATCAAACAATAAGAAGAAAAACAAGAATTGTGAATTTGGTCCACGATCGTGATTGTGTCTTGTGAGCTCAGCTGAAAGTGGCAGCCTTTTTCAGATTCCTGCAAAATTGTTTGTCACTATGGCATATTTACAAGCTTTGATCAATCATTTGTTGATTCAATTGGCCCAATTGAGTCCTATAGTTTATAGGCTAATATCCTCTATCATAATTCCTAAAGAAAATCGTCGATATGGAATCCAATACATTCGTGTATATTTTACTATGAGTTGGTTTCTATTCGATCATAGATGAAAGATAATAATGTTAGAGAAAAATGGAGGTGTATAACAATTTTTTATGCACTTCGTGTAATACGTGATCTAGCTCATTAATTTAAAAATTAATGAACATTTTTTTTTCAATAATCTAACTTATTGAATGAAATCTAATCATTATTTTTAAATCAATGGGTCAGATCACGCACCACACCGGGTGTATAACAAATCACTAGGCACTCATTAATCTCATAATGTTAAGTCATTTTAATTTTCTAAAACTATAACATCACAACTTTGAAACAAAATGTATTGAGTTGATTTCCTTTTTTTTCAACTCATCGATGTTTAAGATTATTAGCATCTGACTAATTTGACGTTTGAATGAATTCGGAGTACTAATTTCTTCTCCTTTCATTCATGACACAGTCTCGCTAGCCAATCGTACCAACCAACCTTGATTCTATTATGATATTAAAAGATACAATAATTAAATAAGAAGACATAGTGAAAATCCCAACTAATCTCTTAACTTTCAGGTAGGATTAATGAATATTTCCTAACATCTTAATATCAAAGTTCATATTGGGAAAAAAAGTTACATGCGGGCTTAGAAAAAACAGTATCAAATCATAAATGGTCATTATGTTGTCAGAGATAATACCAAAGTGATATTTAGTGGGATTGGAGAAGGTCATGGGACTAAGCAAAGTATTAATCCGCAGCTTCCACTAAAGTTTAGGCATATCTACCATAAAGTGCAAAGTTGAGATGTTTGGTTGGAGGGCGAACAAACCTCTGTAAAAGTTCTTGCTTTCTCTTCCTCTCAAGTTTTGTCATGTTTAAATCCAAAATGTACCAATGAGTTGAGATCTTTGATATGTCAATAAGATTTAAATTTCACAGAAGTTTTCTGAAATTGAGTTCCAAGTAAGATTGTAAAAACTGAATCGATGAACGATCCGAAAAAGTTTTCAAACGAAGTTGGACTGGTCGAACCAGTTAGATCGAATGATCGGATCGGACAATAATGAATCAATATAAATATATTTAATATACTAACAGAAGTTAATAAAATATTATTATATTATTATTTTGATAAAATATGTATTATACATTAACATCTCATATTATGCAAATATATATATATATAATAATTCAATAAAAAAATTAATCATAAATGTTAAAATATCAAATAAATTTTACCAAACAAATAAAAAAAAAGTTTTTTTCCACAAAAATATAACAATACAATGAGTTCATATAGTTACTTTTTTTTTCATGTTCAATTAAAAAGAAAACAATACTTTGAATTTGTTGTTAAAAAAATAATAATCTTAGATAATTGACATCTATTTGTAAAATTGTAAATTCATAAATTATTTAAGAATTTCAAATCTATTCTAGTGACTATTGTGAGTTGAAATCTTTACTAGATTAAAGGTGTAAGGTTCAAATCTCACCACTAATATTTTATATATTAAAATTTTTAATTGAACCATTGGGTTAATAAAACTTGGCTGATTTGATCGGTCCAATTTGAGTTTTGATCGATCCAAACACGTTTCAGTATACTTTCCGAGTTTACATTGACCCATAAATCGTATACTTTACGAGTTTACATTGACCCATAAATCGTTTTAAAGTTCAGATCACGATCGAACCGATCTGGTCGACTGGTCCGATCCAAGTTTTACATTCTTGGTTCCAAGAGTTGCATAATGGAAGGTGGGAGCTTGATATCTTGTAAGATAAGAGTTACATAATTTACTTCAAATTCATTTCCCCTTAATTGACTCTCTTCTCGATTTGTAGCAGAAAAAAAAACTGTAGATTATATAGATTCTACGTTGCAGAATTTACTGTTAGATGCACCTCTCAGTCGCAATTTTAGACATTATAAAAAAGTGAACATACCAAGGACAAGAAAAATAGTAGAGAATTTGATTAAAACAATGAAGACATTTGTATCAATTTGAAACAATACCGACTGAATGCCAGATTGATTCATGAACTACTAGCATGACTCATAGTTCCACAGAGAAAAACAAATAGAGAAGAATACAACAACAGAATAGGGATAACTAAAGCCAGAACTGTTTCATAGATCCTACTCTAGTTCAATAGGTAAGAGCAGGGAATCAATAGCCTAAAGCCAGAATTCAAATTCTTCTGGAAGAATTAATATTTCAAGAAATGACAGGATGTAGCAGCTAAATCAACACTCTGTTCAAATCCAAGAACAATCGCTTGGACCGAAATAAATGACAAAGAATGTCTAATATCTCCCTTGCTGCTTTTTAACAAGTAGCTTGACATTGGGGTATTATTTGACAAAATTTGCAGTTACAGGTAGTGTAAACGAGAAAAGGTTTCAAGCTGTAGATGCTTTGAGGTAAGCAATAAGATCTACACGCTCTTGCGGCTTCTTTAATCCAGGGAAAACCATCTTGGTACCAGGAATGTACTGCATTAACAATAAAACATTCACCAGGGTAAAATATCAGATGGTCTCATATAGCAAATCGGCAAAATTAACAATTTACATATATATATAGAAATAATTTAACAGAGTTCCAAATGCACTTAATAATGCGGAACTGATTTAGAACTTAACATACACCATTATTTTGTCAGCAATGAAAGAAAAGTGGAACCATCCAACTGGCAGTTGATTAGCATGGACACTATTTACAAGTAGAATTCTTTGTGCATTACTAAACATTAGTTTTGTTGATAATGCCTTGAATCTTAACCCAGTGATCAACCTTGCATATGCCCCCCAGTGCATCACAGCCGCTCGAATAATTGGGGCGGCGAAGTCTCATACGGTTTTGTATTGGGAGTCCCTATATAAACTCCCTAGGGTTTGGGTTGTTCTGCATCTTGTAATCATCTATTATTTTTTCATCAAACAAAACTCTCAGCCACCGCCCAAGGACGTAGCCTAGTTAAGGGTGAATCTCGTAAATCTCGTGTCTTCTTCTGTGTGCGCTCGTCTCTCTCTCTCGTCTCATATCCGCAACAAGTTTTTTATGTTTTATTCATTGTTAACAAGGCCAATGATAGAGATGACCCAGTATGCATTTCCTACTCAATGTTCGTCAAAAGAAGAAAATAATATTTAAAATTAAAGCTCACACTAGGACAAGAATCCTAACTTAAAGGTGTGGAGGTATTTTGTATAGGTTTTCAGAAGGTAAACAACAAAACTGAAGTCTTTCTTAAATCTCAAAATCAAGAAAGATAATCCTTCAATTCAACGATTACATTATATTGAAAACATTGTAATTTTGGCAAATGACTTGGCGAGTGACTGGGCAAACGTCTAAATTGTTATATTTTGAATGTAATAAGTAAACTTTAACATAATGCAAAATATGGATGGTCACTCAAGGTAACCATCCTTTTACTGTTTCCAAAAAAAAATACAAAGTAGAAAAGACGAACTTAATATGTCAATAGAGATCACTTCTACAGATGACTATACAACTCCTAGTGATCCTTTGACCCTTAAAAAAAAAGGATAACACTTCTAATTCCTGGCACCATTCAAATAAATCTGGATGACCACTAACTTCCAGTTAGTCATACTCTCCGCTCTCTAAAGAAAGTTTATATATGATGTCTTTTTTTTTGCATTCACTACCATGTAACACACATATCCCAAGGGACAAACAAGGTAAACTAATCAAAGAATGCTATTAATATCAACCCAACTGTGCAACAATTCTGAAGTCAATCATAGAGTAATAGCTGAATTATTATTCTAAAAGAACGATGTTTTCATTTACCTCTCCTGAATTATAACATATTTTTACTTCAACTCCTAAACTACAGAATTAGCAATTTATCTCCTTAAACTATCAAAGTTTTCCAATTTTCCACACCCAATGTTGTCAAACACATAAAACAGACTCGATATGGAGAGAACAAGAAAACACGAAATCGTGTACACCTAACACAACATGACCGATCGTACCCGATTTTGACATAAAATTTATTTATATATTAATTTGCATAGAAAAGAATAAAACATTACAATTCCTTCAACAAAAAACATAAATAAATATCAAGAACAACTGATCATATTAGTTATCATAACTCATAAGTCTCTAACAATATGTCTTAATAATTGTAATGATTTTCTCAAAAAAAAATAATTGTAATGATCATAAGACAACATTCAGAACAGTGTCCTAATAATCCTCTCATGTTCCTAACAGTTCATCCTATTAGCCAAAAAAAGAGGATAAACCTCCTCGTGAACAGTACTGGCGAGAAGGGGAGCCTCTGTCTATGAGCAGGAGCATCTTTGGCCCTCCTGCTCATGGACAAGAGGGGGTCCATAGGGCTCCCACTGCTTGCGAGCATGGAGTCCCAAAGCTTCCTGCCCATGCTGTGAGGAAGAGAGGCCTGCGAGTGTCACAAGTCATTTATTGGCCCGCTCAAGCAACGTCGCCGCACAGCCAAGGCAAACGTCATTGCCAATGCTCCACACCGCGCCCCATTGTCATGGGCCATGCCCACTTTTCTCAAGGGACATCATATGAATGATCCCAAGCTATCTTGTCGTTTTCCTAGGATCTCCCATGCATTTTACGTTGTTTCTCAAGGATTTGTACCTACTTTCATAGATTTACCAACTAGTGGTTTAGGAATAAGCATACATAGGTAGAATGCGCCCCCGGATATAGTCCTCCATGCCATTCTTCGTCAACCTATCACCTGGGGTTGTGGTATATTGAGGGGAAGCATGCTAAACCCTCATCTTGTTGTAGTCTTTCTCCTTGTTTAATTATGCCAAGCTCACTTCCCAAGGATTCTTGTTGATTTCGGTGTGTGTAATGCCTCAATAGCGGGATCGATACCTCCCATTGTGACCAACTTGCTCCAAGACATCCTTTGTGTAGACAGGGCCTCCGCCTTGGAGCCAAGTAATCAAAGAGCCCCTTCGGTGCCTTGCATCCCATCAGAAAATCGCTTGCTCGAGCGCCCGTCTTGACATCCGCCCAAGTGCCTACGCAAGACATCCCGCACAACACTGTTCCGCGGCCCGTTGTGTCCCAAGACTTCCTAGGTGCCCCGCTCACCTAGACGCCGCACATGATCGTGCCCCGCACAAACGGCGAGCAACTCCTGCATAGAGGGAGGGATGGAGAGAGAGGGAGGTCTTCCTATTCGCAAGCAGCTCGCGCTGAGAGAGAGAGTGTGTGTGTGTAGTACTGGTGGTAGCATCGTCACTTTTGTGGTGAGTTGGTGTCACATGACCAACTCATCTGTTTAAAAGGAAATTACAACTAACCAATTTTACAGGCCAGCATGCATTTTTACTACGTGCTGGGCAAAAAACGATTCAGGTTGGAATAGAGCATGAAAGCCCGAGGTTAGAATAAATAATTCTACATGTTGTAACACGTTTCTTTTGATTTATCCAATTATAAACCCTTTTTATCGTTTGAAAAAATCCAAAAATTATGTTTTTTTAGAGGATAAAAATTATAGTTAACCATTTGAGAAGTAAAGAAGAATAGATCTTTTATTTTAAGAAATAGACAAATACATCATTTTTTAAAAAGAAAATTTATTATTTTAATTCTTTTTTCAAACTTTGATAATGAAGACCACTAAGAAAAGCAAAGTTGGCAATGGAGTAAAGTGAAAAAAATTTAATTGTTCAAGAGAGGTAAATGATTAATTTCTTAATTTAGATGCTCAAGTGGAAATAGGGCATAGTTCAAAGGAAGTAAATGGAAATAACCCTTTTAAAGGGTAAATCGTGTAGTTTGAAAATATCACTAAACATTGAAATCTATCATTGATTCATTTGATGCCTCAAGTTACATCAACTCAATCATCTTTCAATAAATGAGGATCAAACAAATCATCTTTCAAAAAAGGTGCAGCCCTAGAACTAGTACCAATCGTCTTCTTAGCATACCCATATATAACTTACTGTCCACAATATTGTAAAAGGAAACAACCATGCTATACCAGAATGGATGCAATGTAAATTCATGACACCTATGAGAGCGCACAGGTACGCGGGCTTAATATGTTTAGAAGCCAATTAAACAGCAATTGGTGCATCCTGTAAATTGGTATTACAACCATTTCATATATTGTGCCAGATAATTTCCTAGGAGTATGCATTGGGTTTGAAAAGGGCGTGCAAAAAACACAATCTATAAAATAAGAATGTGAATCAAGATGAGGTTACTAGCACATACTATGCCTGAGCAATTTTAAATTCATCAAAATTTGACAAGAAAAGGCAAATCTATCTTCCACTCGAATGATAAAAAATTAAAAATAGCAAAGACATGTAAAGATTAGGGATAAAACCAAACGCATATAAAGAATTGGATCATAGTAAACGAATATGAATAATATGCTGATCAAAGAAAAAACACAAATATCCAGTTGAAACTTGATACCTTTTTGGGATTCAGCAAGTAATCATACAAGGTGCTCTCCTCCCATGTCACAGCCATGTTTTTGTTAGCCGCCGAGTACGAGTACCCGACGGTCGTGCCCGACTGCCTCCCGAAGAGTCCGTTCAAGTTGGGACCTGCTCAAGAGAAAGAAAAAAAAAACTGCTTTTAAAGTCAAATCATTTGGTTAAACAACCAAAAACTCGCACCGATCAATAAGGAACAATTAACACAAAGGGGCACAATGAATCGAGATCAAAACCTTCCATTAAACATTGATTCAAAACTAGATCTTAAAACTGGAAATATCATGAGATCAACAGACTATTAGGACTTCAGTGGATCTAACAACTTACAAAAACAACAACAACACAAAAAAAGAAACAGATCCAAATAGATCCTCAGAACAAAGTAAAAGAGAACCCATAAATTTCGGGCAAAAGAAGGCGAAAAAAAAGAGGACCTTGCTTGTGGCCGGCGCCCTTTTCGACGGTATGGCACTGCGCGCACTTGGTCTTGAAGATCTTCTCCCCGGCCTTGGCGTCTCCCGGCGGTGCCTCTGCGAACGACGCCATTGCCGCGCTCCGACGTGAAGCTTCCGACGACCGGAGAAAAAGAAGACTTTAAAGTGATCTAATTCGCTTTCCAACACCAAACAAACCCAATCCGACCCAATAAAATATTGAAAAAATATTGAAAAAATCATTATAAAATATTGAAAAAATAATTTTTTTATTTTTTAAAATATAATTGATGTTAAGTATTATAAAATAATAATTAAAAAATATAAAAAAATTTAATCAGATAAATTGATAATTCGACCTGATTCAACCCGACCCAATAAAAATCGGGTTGGATCGAATTCGATGATTATTTTATCATCAACTCGATCCAACCCAATCCGAACAAAATCAATCGGATTTGGGTTCGGATCGAGTTATTTAGATGGACGGTTCAGAGATCGCCACGTGGGTGGAAGTGTGGCCGCCCGACGCTTCGGTCTTGTTGTGGGGGAAGAGGGAAAGGAGGTGAGATGACATAAGAGGGCAGGAAGGTTGGAGTTATTTACGGATGGACCATTCGCTTTCGGTGTGCGGATTCGCACATGGAATTTGTCGAAAGAATACAAAAATTAATTCCATTATTTTATTTCAAGTGTTATTTTTTTTTAATTTCGAGTGGGAATTTTCATTGTTACGTCGAAGGTCATCGATGACGTCAGTTACAAGATTAACGCATTAAACGATCAATAAATATAGGAAGCTTTGATGTTCATAAAGGAAAAAAAAATAAATTGGTTGATGATTTCGTTGAATTCAGGATATCGCCTTTTAATTATTATTTAAGCTTTAAAATTTTAGAAATTTATCCCGATTGATAGAAGTTACTAATCTAAAATTTAATTTTTAAAATTATCAGTTTATTATCGCTCGAACATAAAATTAATCAACTTCTAACACGAATGAAAAAAAGACTAATTTTATTATAATTATAGACTTCATTAGCTTTTATGATATATTTAATTTTTATGATTTATTATATTACAATACATTTCTCAGTGTTGTTGTGAACATTAGACGAAAAAAAAATAATTAAAATTTACAAATTTTATTCTCAAGTGGTTGTCATAAGGGATTCCAGAAAACAAATACAATGACTCGAATGGTCCACTAATATTAATTATATAAAGTTTTTATAGACACACTCCTCTATGCTATAAACATCTTTAATTATGGAGGGTCCTGAGGAATAATCATTTTTTAATTGATGACTCAATATATTATGAGCTTTACGTTAGGATTCAATATATTATCAATACTTAAATTATAAAATATATGATCATTAAACCATAAAATAATATATCCAAAGACAACTAGGCATGCAATACACCTTTGAAGCTTTGAGTTGCGTATACGTGGAAGGCTTCTTTTGACTTGTAAGATGACCCAAGTTTTCAACATAATATTATTATTCACAAAAATAATATAATATTATTGAAAAATAATATATGAACTTACAGATCCAAAAGTGTAAAGAATATATAAGCATTATCGTATTGCCATCAGCTGGATCCACTAAAAGTTTTTATATCCGATGACATCTATCGACAAAGTAACTAAGCATATATTTTATAAGGATTTAAAGATGGTGTACTTGAATACATCATTTATCCTGCCTAATAAAGCGTTTGATCTGAGATTTACGGTTGAAAAAATAAATAAAAAATAAAAAATCTTAAATAAAATCAACCATATATTTCAGATCCAATGATTTATTAGACAAGGCACATGGTATACCCGGGTACACCATCATTAATCCTATTTTATAACTCTCAATTTTTTTTCTTTTTTTGGATCTACGGGTAGAACTGTTAGCACATGTCTTATACAGAACGGGTCTTCAGCTTTGAGTTTGTGTCGAAAAAGCCACCGGCAGCCAATCACATTCATCTTGTGATGTCTGGGAACTAAGGACCAGGTCCTGTTGCGCAAGAGGGCATTAAATTCCTCAGACATTGCATTTCTCCATTTTGGAAGTTTATTAGCAGAAGAGAAACATGTTGGTAGAGGAGGCAGATTGGAAACAACAGAGAGGGCTTTGAGACCAGCAAATGTCCTATAATTAATTTGTTTGCGAGGACGAAGGACACGGGGTGGCAGTGCAGGAGCAGGTGGTGATGTTGCTGGTGTAGTGTTGTTTGAAAAATCCACGAATAACGTGAATGATCATCAACAAGAAGTAAAAAGTAACGATGGCCGTCTGTCGATGTCTGAGGAGTAGGACCCCAGACGTCAGCATGAACAAGCTGCAGAGGTGCTGAGCTGCGATTATTTGTACTTGGAAGATGTTGTCTGCAGGATTTTCCTTGAAGACAAGTTGTACAAGAGGAAGGACGTCGGTGTTGCTTTCGCAGCTAAAGAGGCAATAATCGGGTTGTAATATGAATGCAGATTGTTAAAGACAACTGCATTAAAGTTGGACGACGACAAGGGTCATCCTGCTGCTAGTTCGTCGGCGATGTACTTCGCCTGCCGCAAGTAGGATGAGAGCGAGCTGTCACCTTGTTTGAGTGTCTGAAGTTGCATTTGAAGCTGCAGAAGTCGTGTTTCTGTAGGCGCGCCAAAAGCTTGTTTGAGTGCAAGCCACACTTCATTAGCCGTTGTTAATCCCACAACGGTAGGGAGTACTTCCTCTGATAGAGAAGAAAGAAGCCAACTAAGAAGCAGTTGGTCACGGCGACGCCATTCGAGAAATACCGATGACGCTGGAACTCCGGCTCTTGGAGAGGATGGTCTTTGCAGAGATCCATCTTTATGACTCTCGAGGTCATAACTATTGATGAGCGGCCGAATCTGGGTTGTCCATAATAGGTAGTTGGATGACGTGAGTTTGAGAGATAAATAATGATGTGTTTTAACTCTGCAGAAGCCTCACAGTCATCTCTGATGGAACAAGCTGAAGACCCGTTCTGTAGAAGACATGCGCTAACAAGAACCCCACTAGTTTTCAAGACTACTAGCACCTGACTAATCTCGTGTTCGAACGAAAATGGGTGAAGTTAAATCCTGATCAAAGTGGCCTCTCTGAGAATCAAACCCGAGGCTACTAGTCAACTGTGCCAACCAACCTTGGTTTATATTTTTTTTTTCTTTAATGTCGTCAAAGCACATGCAATGCATCTCAACCTTGATCCTTGAATAAAAAATGATACGACCAAGTCTGGTCAACTGGTAACAAAGACCAAGCATAAAGTATTGCATGTGGATGGATGGATCCAGTTGTGCAAAGAAAGAAAGAAAAACACTTCCACATGCAAAGTGTTCAAATGGCTCAGTAATCCTACAAGCTGTCATACAAGTGAGACAGCAAACCTTAGTCATTAAAATATGCTCAGAGTTTGTCAACAATCAAGCATTCCAGCTAGCCAACATTGGTGTAGTTTCTGCAATAATGAGTGCCAATTCAACCTACAATGGAGAAAAAAAAGAAGTGCCTGATGCAACAATGAGTGTCAGTCCCCCATTCCAGCCAAGACTGCATACAGCTAAATTCATGCTATCACTAGTAAGAAGATATACAGTGGCTCCACCAAACCATGAATGATCATCAATAGAATCTACACTGGAGACAGCTAAAGGAAACTAACTATGCACAAAAAAACTTTTCATTACTAGATAAACTTCTGTATCTAGCCTAGAAAGAGGAAAAAGAAACATAAAAATCATTACAAAAAAAAATAGCAAACTGAATAGTTGGTGTTCGTTTTCTTAGTATCTCGGAACCTCTCTAAGAGGAAGCATCGGTCTCGAAGGCATTGGAGAGGAACCCGAAGGTGAGCCGATGTGGAGAGCGTTGTGAGAGTACAAGCTCGATTCCTCATTGATGTCTGATCCGATGGCGTCATCCCGGATCATTGTGCGAAAAGATATGGAACCTGGCCTTGTGGATGCATCAGAGCTCCTCCCAGCTTCGTGGCGGCTCTGGTTGGTAATGAGAGATGCACTGTCGTGATAATAGTCGTCGTAAGGCGCCCCTTCCATCTCTCTTAGCCCAAGCATGTCTCTCAAGGCCATTGAATCATATACTGGGTAGTAGACCAGCATTACAACAATGATAATGGTGCAAGATAACATTATCATGAAGGCAAGGAAAACAAGTATCTCGAACGAAAAATTGCCTGGCTGAGGTCGCACGGAGAATCCAAGTAGGACCACTCTCATTGGGAGGAAGAATACAACTGCAGATATCAACCAATAGAGCCTTCCACGCAGTCGCTTGTTGATAACAAAAGACATCATTCGCATCCCAAAGTATGTGACATAAGTGATCAAGATGACATAAAAAAGACCGAGAATTATAGTGCTGAACAACGGGTAAGTGCATATGTGGTAGTCTTCAATCATTAAACTAGTTCTTGTGAAATACTTGGCCATCTTCGCTGTCCCGTTACTCTCCTCCTCATTGATGAACTTGGGTCCAGCAAAAACAAGGAGACATTGCAGCAAAAAAGATGGAAGGCAACAAACAATGACATAACCAATGGTCTTTCTGTTCCATCGGTGGCTTAGGGCATCTGATTCTCCGTTCCGCAGAGAGGCTCGTAGAAGGAACAAAAATGTGAGTAAGATGCACGGTTCCGAGAACCCTAGATTGGAAAGTATGTAACCTTTGCAGATGTTTGTCTTCCATGTCAGACTAGAGAAAAGCCTTTCCTTTAGGAAACTTAATCTAGCAATCTCCCAAATGCTCCACCAAATTGCAACTAAAAGTAGACCAATGCGGATTATCCACGGGCCGTTAAAATAACCTAGCTGGAGATGGCCCCTTTTGAGGATGTTTACTCTGAAGTAGACGACTAAACCGATGCATACTAAACCTAAGATGGCGAACAGAGCAACCAGAGCTATTTCTGTAACACCGAATGCATCGGCAGCGCTTCTGGACAGGGGCATCACCCAATACACAAATTCCACGCATGCTCTCTGCTAGCATCGATGCCTGGTGAACCAAAGGTTCAAGTTGATGTGATCATCTAATATGGTTCTCTCGCAACTGGAGAACCGCACTTGGCGAGGTGACCGATACTGAGATCAGCTTGTCCCTTGTTTCCTCCATCAAGTCAGGACATCTAGGTAATGCATAAAACGTTTAGATAGAGTATACCAGGGAAAGAGCAACTTAAGCATAATCAGCTGGAGAAAAAGCATAGAACCTAAGGCAGATTCAGGTTAACCATCTAATTCAATAACACAACAAACTGGTTATTATACTAAAAACTTCATGCAGGATCCACATGAAAGTATAACTACTTCAGTTCACAAAACAAACTTGCATCCAGAAACAAATGATGAAGATGTCGAAAAGATATTCAGAAGAGCAAATCTCAATTCTAACCAGGGGATAGTCAATCCAAAAGCGCACAATTCACTTCTTGCGAAGTTGACAAGTTAAAAAACACCTTAACAAATGAGCAAAGAAACACTTTATTAACATCCTGTTCAGTAACACTACTGTCGCTCAATACTCAGACACTTGCTCCTGGACTACAGTAAACCCCCAAACTACATCAACCCTCGGTTTGCATCCTCTAATTCCAGTAGGAACATTAACAAAGGAGCAAACTTTGGCAGCAAAGAACATTTTTTTCTCTCTCACTAAGGTAATAAACACTTCAGAAGCAGGAACGAATGACTCCATGTAATGAACCGAAAAAAATGTCTTTTTTTATTGTAATTTCAGTGAGAACATCTAAAAAGGAGCAAACTTTGACACACCAAAACAAAAAGAACTCTTTTTTCTTTATCCCTCGACCAAACACCAAAACAAAACAGCAACAAGATGAGGGGACGATCTGAATGTGCATACCAGGACAGGGATCGGGGCGGCCGCCGGCGTTCGATGGGATCCGCGAGAGGAACAGGCCTCGAGGCGCCCCGGGAAGCCCTGCGGCGGACCAAATCGAGCGACGCAGTGGCCGTCTACGGGATCCGGAGAGAGCCGTCGACGGGGTTCCGGAGAGAGGTACGAAGCAAAGACCCGCTGAGTAGAGGAGAGAGAGAGAGGAGAGGAGAGAGGAGAGATGAAGAAAGGGGGGTTTGGGTGACAGGCTGTGTCCAGCTGGTCACGAGGCTCGGGAAACGAGGCAGATGGTACGGGCAGCTGACGAGACGAGCCGACGTGGCGGCGTGCGTGTGCGTGTGCGTGTGTCGTGTCTGGTCGACTTGTCGTGTTGTTGCAAGGCACCGGACCGGACCGGACCGGACCGGACCGGACCGGGCAAAGACGAGACACGGACCCAAAACTGACCGTTATAGTTTCACAGGGATTTGGGCCCCCGCCCCAGTAAACAAATTCCAAATGTCCTACTTTATTATTACTCATAAATTCTTAATTTTGACTCTTAATTATTTTATGATTTATCTTTGGTTTTAACTTTTTTTATAAAAGTAAAATTATCAGAATTGGTGTTGAGATTTTTGAGAATTGATATTAAGAGGATCCAAATATTATGAAAATTTTGCACAATTTTTTTTTTATTTTAACTTTGAAAAAAAAAATCTTCTATCCAATTCTTAAGGATCATGATTGAAAATTATTTGATCATCTTTCTTCGAGAAATAAACGAAATACAATCAACTTGAGTTCGAAAAGCTATTAAAAAATTCTAAGCAAAGACTTGATTTGTTATCTCTGTTTTTTTCTAATTTTTTTATATTAATATTTGTTGTTGTATGAAAGAGATTTCTTTTTATTGGTTCATATAATAAAAGTAAAAGATAATACTAAAATGTCATGTCAGCCCCAAAATATAAAAAAAAACAATATAATTATAAAAAAAATATAAAATTATAATAACGGTTTTTATGACAATGCTTTTTGTGTATCACTTTGAAATATGTACATTCAATTATATTTTATTGTATCTTATTCACCATTTGTGCAAATCACTCTTTAACTATCTGTTGAGATTTTAATTTCTCTTATCGACATTTGAATTACTGGGTGCAACATAATTTACTTACTTTTATTTAACTTGTATGATATCTTTTGAAAAGAAAATGCTGAGCTAAACAATAAGAAAACAGAAAAAAAAATGTACAAATAAAAAAAATTAAAGCAAAAAGGAAAATTAGAAAAACTTGAAAAATAAACTGGAAACTGAAATAATCCTCGTCAACGGCGAGAACTAAAATCATTCAGGAATTAGAATTTAGTTTTTAAAGTGCGAACTAAAGCTAATTCTATCTTAAGCTATGTTTGGATTGAAAAAAAAAAGTGAAGTAAGGTGTGATTATGGAGGACATCTTAAGAAGGAGAGGATTTAAACCTCTTCAATCAACATAAAATTAATTTTATCAAATTAGTAGAATAGAAAAGAATTATATTTTCTGAATAATTTTGCTCTTCCTCATTGAATTTGACATTTCATTTTTTATGTATTAGGCCACTTTTTTTTAAAAAAATTCTTTCTCATCCCCCTCTTTCATCCAAATAAAAAATAAATTTCATAATACCTTATCATCCATTTGTTCCTATCATCTTTTCTCTTTCGCTCCCCACCTATCCACCTAAACAAGGGTTATATTTGGGAGGACAACGTTTTGAGTCAAACTCTTTTCTCCCAAGTGTTTGATGTGAAAGAAAGAGGAGAGCATTTGGCTCAATCGTTCCCTTCCAAAACAGTGCCAAGGATCCAAAAAAAAGCTTAACTTGATATATATTAAGTACAATATGTGAGAAAAATCCGATCTTTGTATTAATAAAATATAAAGATCAATGCCATATGTTAATACCAGGACAAACATGTATTATCACTGATTCAATAATCCCATGCTTAGCCTCGTTATCTACCCAAAAGAAAAAAAATCATAAGTTAATATCCTTTTTCCATTTGAAATTTGGATGAAATAATTACGGACTTATGGAGGTAAATACTTATAATGTTCTACACAAGGGCGGAGGGAAGGGGGTTCAAGGGGATGCACTGGCACCCCCTGAACATATATGAATAGTTTGGATATTTGGTCAGCCATCCATGTATTTGAAGATCAAGTTGCAGGTTTGAATCTACCAACTGTGCAAGTTTTAATTTTTTTTTGCTCCAAGTCCATCTTAAAGCCCAAATTTGATCGGCCCGCAGCGAATTAAATTAGTTTTGGAGGCCAAATAGTAAATTAAATTAGTGTTGAAGTCCAAATAAAATTAATATAGGAATGTAATCACATTACTAACTTTATCTATATAATTAGCTCAATTTGTATTGAAGAAGCCATCATTATTTTTCTTAAAGTTGTAAAGAATGCCTTGAAACTTAAGTCCTTTTCTCCATAATTATTTTCATTATACATATTTTCTTTTATTTTACCATCGATTTTTTGCATATTAATAATTATTAATGTTATATGTATTTGATTTTTAAAAATAATATATTAAAATTTTATCTAGAATTTTATTTTCATATTATTTATATTTTATCAAATTAGATATGTTTATTTACTTACTCTTTTATAGATTTTTTCTTAATTAATTTACAATTTGCTCAAATTAAGTTTAATATTATTTTTTTACAGTTAAATATGGGAATAGAGAAATATTTTAAGAAAAGATCACCCCCACCACAAAAGATAATTTATGGCGAAGAAAGTAGAATAAATATTAAATTATCAAAAAATAAAATTTTGTCAAAATTAATTATTAGAATAAATATCATAATTATTTAGAATATTCTTTATATTATTTTATATTTTTTATGATGATATTAATTATAAATGTGCACCCCCTCAATAGTTTGTCTAGCTCCGCTCCTAGTTCTACGAATTAAATGTACAACAATTTCTTCCAATACGCAGAAACATTTTTGAGAGAAGTATGCACGTATTTATGCTATCAATTATAGAAATGAGGGAGTTACATTTTTAAAAAAAATTTGTAAATCATTGCTCATAAAAAATGTTAAATCTAATGAAAGAAATAAAAAATTCACCCGATCCTGAAAATAGTTTTTAGAACTTTCGTCTTTTTAATGTCTTTTTTTTCGAAAAGGTGATGTTGCCGACCTAACTAATACTTTAGCTCGTTGACATTAATTAATGCAAACTTTGGTCTTTCGCATTAATTTGTGCCCACCCTCTTCAATTATTATTATTATTATTATTTGTTACCATGATTTTTTGGATAGAGATAGAATGAACAGGATGAGTAAAATCATTTTTTTCCTTACTAATTTTAATTAAATATAAAAAAGAGATGATTAATTTTATCTTTACTTTAGAAATTGATATACAAATAAAAAATATTTTTTGTACTTTTTCCTTAATCCAAATACATAGATTTATTGTTATAATAATAGCTCCATATATTATCATATTTAACTTGTATTTTACCCCGGTTTCCTTTCTTTTCGTTAATATTACTAAAGTTACGTTTTAATCATTTTTATTATCACAGGGGTATGAAAACTACACATCAAAGTAGAATACTTTTTTTCTACTCTCAAATGTATTCTTTTTCAAAGTAACATAAAGAGATTTAACAAAATAAAACTGATGATAAAGTATTAAAATGATTAATGGGAGGGCAATGAAATAGACAATTTGATATTTTTAAATACAAAGAAAAAAGAAACAAACAAGAAAAATAACCTTAATTTACTTTTTCGAAAGCGTGACTCTTGCGTCAAAATGCTCCTTTGAATATTTGACCAGTCCTGCGCCGTTGACATCGAAAATATTGACTTGTGTGTGAATGTCCAAAATCTGAACCGAAGATTCACTGGATCTAATTGCTCATTTGGTCAACCCCCTCCAACTTCACAAAAGTCAGCGCCAATGGCCGACACCCCACCTCGTTAGCGTACGTATAAATGGGTTACCCGTACCAAACGAAGGAGAGCAGACAACATGAGCCAATCGGCGCAGAGCTACGACAAAGGTTACAAGGGCGTCCGGCGCCGGAGCTGGGGGAAGTGGGTGTCAGAGATCCGGGTGCCGGGAACCCGCGAGCGCCTTTGGCTCGGCTCCTACTCGACGCCGGAGGCGGCCGCCGCCGCACACGACACGGCCGTGTTCTTCCTCAAGGGACCGCGCTGCTCGAGCGGCCTCAACTTCCCCGAGCTGACGGCGAACTTGGAGTGGGCCGAGCTGTCGCCCTCGTCGGTGCAGACGGCCGCGTCCAACTCCGGCATGGCCGTGGACGCTCGTCTGGTCATTCGTCCGCCGGAGCCGGAGCCGAAGCCATCAGCAGGTGTGCAGGAGGTCGCGAGCGACGAGAATGGCTTGCACAGTGGCGCGGAGCTCATTGAGGAGATGTGCCTCGATGACATGGACTTGGACATCTCAGATTGATCAGAATTGTAGTGGGCAACATAAGATTTTTTTCGGTTGCCACTTCATTGTCCGGGAAGCGGTGCCGATTTTCCAACCCACACGACGCTAATAGTTATACGCACTGGCCACGGGTTAGAGTCATGGCCCACCATCGAGCCCGACTAATCTGGTGTCGCCCTAGGTGGCGTGCCTGGCTATGGTAGATGGACAACAGTAACTTCTGCTCTTCCGTGGGAAAATGTTTATGGTCAGAGTTGCTGGAAGGGAAGAGACTGTGGATAGCATACACTGCACCAACAAATGTCCTCCAAATGCGATTGATTTTGAGTAGAAAATTAAGATCCAGATCTTACTTAAGATCATAGGAGATCGACGATCGGATAAGAATCGTTTGATTTTATGAAAAATCTTATGAAGATCATATGATCGGTACGGGACTAAATAAATGAAGATCGTAAAAACTCGAGATCTTGACAATCCTGATTATGCCACTGCATCAATAATTCCAGCTTCATGGAGAACTTAAGTTTTCTATGTGCTTGTTGCCCTTCTTGATTTGAGCTTGTTGGAGAAGAAGGAAAAAACTTGGAATTTAAACAGAGCAAGTTGAGATTTCTGAAACCAACCCTTCCTCCTGGACTGCAGCCTTGGCTGCTCAATTTCATGAAGCCTTTTGCAGCTCAATCTTTGTGTTCTACATAGTCTTGAGGCAACTTAAATAATCAAAGCAGATCTAACTGAAAATTTCACAGAGAATAGTTACATTCTTGCATTGAACAACAAATTCGACAGCAAAGTAAAAAATTCTTGAAACCGACTTCCTCTTGTTGGTTATACAGTTAAGTACTCATAGATATAAGTATAAAACTAAAAGAAAAATTTCTAGAAACATATGAATATTTTGTTTGGTTTAAATGCCTGTACAAATAGTTCTTGTGGCTATAAAGATTTAAACAATAACTACAAGCTAAAAGCTGCTTTCGTCTTAGCTTCCCGCTTAGTTCAAAATATTGCCCTCCACCCCATCCTCTATAAGCTGCAAATCCTCCAAGTTTAACGAAGAATCTTCAGATGATCCACTGATTAGATATGAGCTGCAAGCAGCAATAACCCAATACTTGGACTCAATTTCATCGAGCAATTGATCAAACTTCCATCAGGCAGCAATTGAAGAATCTGTTATCCAGAGGTTTAAGAATAACTTTCTTGACAAGTGCTGCAGCTTCATCTAAGCTATTCCTAGCACCAAAGCAAACACCTGGGGGTTGGGGCAGCCTTCTCAAAAACCTGGGAAAAGCTCATCATCACCACTGTTCAGTAAGAACATGTTAACAAGTTGTCCATCATGGTGAAGAGAACAGTTTGCCAATGTAGTTGTTAGATGAGGATTCAATAGCTTAATGTGCTTGATCTTTCATTAGAGCGGTCTCTTCAGAATTATCCCAAAGTGGCCTTCTCTGGATCTCTAGATCCTGATCTCAAGAGAAGGAATGCCAGTTCTCTTGAAGCTAAGCACTCCGTAAAGCTTTTCTGTGGCAACTAGTATACATCCAGTCTCAGGGGCAGAAATAGGGTGCGCCAAAATTGGACTGAGTGTTTCTCGATGACTTTAACAGGTTGCATTCTCGATATAAGAGCATCAAAATCTACCATATCTTCCTGATGCAAATCCAATAGCCTTTGTATTAGAAATAGAGATTATACCTTATCACAAAGAAACAGTCAGAACAGCACTGGAACTGAAACACCAACATAGACCACTAATCCATCTCTTGTACCATTACAAGTATCACTAAATCCACTCAAACCAGGCCTTCTTTAATTAGACAATATTGCACTAAATCAAATTAATTGACATATAGACATAACTAATGAGGCACAACAAGGTCAAAAGTTTTTCTTATTCAATATCATGAATGGCACGAAGTACATTCAGATGAAAGTACCACAAGAAAAAGAAAAAAAAAGGATTTTGAGAAATTTATCATGCAGATCCAGATGCTTTATATTTTCTTATTTCTGATACAGGATTGTCAGTTACCTTTCAGAATCTATATTAAAATAAATATATGAAAAATTATGCGATGACTGGCCAGTTGTGGACTCATCCCTGCTGATCCCCTTCTATATAATCATGCAAAGCAGAGATAGGATTGGGAGAACTGAAAAAGTTTGCTTCCTTGATACATGGTTGACACTTGATAGGACGTCATTGTTTGACTTTCGGGCTAATCACTTCCATAACAGGATTTTAGAAAATCTTCTTAGTGCTATATAGGTAGATAGATAAATCTCGTGGATATGAAGTATATTCATGACACAAAAGTACACAGAATATTGAACTGAAAAAGAAACTGAACTGGCACACTAAATAGTGTGCATTTTCCTTGGCCAAAATTTTCTTGGTTGTTTTTTCTGCTATGTTAATTTAACTCGTTAAATTAACACTTCTAACGAGAAAATTGCCTATCAAATTAATAGAATAATTTACACAAATAGTTGTACCTTAATCTAAGGAAGTGATTTGTTGCCTAAAGATTTCTTGACAGATTGTAGTCTCTCAGATTTAACATGCCCAAGATGTAGTAGCTGCTGGGTTTGACAACTGACCCTAGACTCCCAAGCCCCTTCAGAGTCTTCTTTAATAAATGCTGCTGCTGTGATTTGGTTTGTTCTGTCTAATATCTTCATTCATGCGGGCAGCATGGTTTTTGCTGGTTGAAACTGCGAAGTATTATTGTAGTTTTTCAAGCTTCCTCCAGATGAAAAGATCAGCAAATGTGAATCCTGGATCGAAGATTTGTGCCATAAAGATTGTAAACTTAAGACTTGTGCACAGAATCTCCTAGATGTCTCTAACACATCAAGAAAATTATATCTGTCAATTTCTTAATTCAGGTCAATAAAAAGATACTGACGAGTGAAGAATATCTTGATTGAAAAAACTACAAGCTATGCCAAAGATTTCCTTTCATTGAAGAAGAGAAAGATATTCCTCAATTATCTTTCATGCTAACTGATATTGCTCCATCTCATTCACCACGGTATACCTCGTCATTGTGAAGTTCTAATTCAATTTTGTCATGGAATCCAGAATGACTCATTTGTTCATACAATCCATCTAACACCTCATAAATCTCAGGTGCAAGAGAGTTTGATCTATCACCAACTAAGAAAGGATGGAACCCATTCCCCAAATCTGCCCATGCCAAAGCTGGTGCCTTCCTGACACCCATATCCCTCATAAGAGTTCTCACCTTTGCAAGCTCTTCCCAACATTCAGCTGATGCATACATGTTTGCAATCAAAATATAGTGCCCTGCATTGTCTGTTCTCATCTCTAACAGTTTCTTTGCAGCTCTTTCACCAATTTCTGTGTCCCCATAGACCTGACACGCTCCAACAAGAGCTGCCCACATGGCAGCAGTCGGCCGAAAAGGAGTTGTATTAAGAAGGTCTGCTGCTTTTCTCACTAAACCTGCTCGAGCAAATAAATCTACCATGCAAGAGTAGTGCTCCATTTGCGGCATAATGCCATAGGAAGTGACCATCTTCTGAAAGAGCATTTCGCCTTGAGATACAAGACCACAGTGGCTACAAGCCGTGAGGACAGCTACCATGCTTATATGATCTGGTTTGATCCCCCTATCAATCATCTGATCAAACAATCTCACTGCGGAGATCCCTTCACCTTGCATTCCATAACCAGCTATTAATGAAGTGTATGACACTTCATCATGGTCAGTCATCATGTCAAATACTTTTTGGGCTACAAATATCCTTGCTGACTTGGAATACATCTCAATTAGAGAGTTCCAGAGCAACCGATAACCCTCAAACCCACCATGCTTTGTGATGTAGCAGTGAAGTTCCCTACCATGCTGGAGATTTGCAACACGGGCACAGAGGGCAAGATAGGTCACAACAGTTACGTAGTTTGGTTCAACTCCAGAATACACCATATCGCGGAAAACATTTGAAGCTTCTTCTGCTTGGTCTGATAGTGCAAAACCGGCAATCATTGTGTTCCATGTAACCAAACTCGGGTTTTCAGTCAACTGAAACAAAACATGAGCATGTTCAATATCTTTACATCTTGAGTACATCGTGATTAAAGCATTCCGAACACCATCCAACCCGTCGCAACAGCTACGTACAGCAAAACCATGGATCTCCTTTCCCAGTTTGCACAATCCAATTTGAGAACAAGCATTCAAACCAACTATTAACGTCACGAAATCCACACCAGACCCAGTTGCTGTGACTTCCGATATCAACCTCAACGCCTCTCTATGATTACCCTTCTGCAAATGGCCGCCAACAATCGTGTTCCAAGTCACAGTGTTCACCTTCGCACCCTCTGCTCTCATCCGCTCAAATAATCCGAAAGCATCCTCCCACATTCCCCTCGACGCATAGCCAGAGATCATTGAGTTCCACGACACAACATCCCTCTCCTGCATTTCATCAAACAGCTTCCTCGCTACTTCCAGCGCCCCGCACTTGGCATACATCGCGACCAAGGCGTTCTGGATGAACAAATTCCAGTAGAAACCACTTCCACCGACGGCGGCATGGACCTCCCTGCCCGTCTCCAAGTCCAGAAGCTCGCCGCAGCACTTGAGCACAGACGGGTAGGTGAAGTTATCAGGCTCGACGCCTTTGCCCACCATCTGTTTATACGCGCGCAGCGCATCCGAAGGGAGGCCGTCTCTGACGTACGCGGAGATCAGCAAGTTCCACTGGAGGGCCTCGAGGTTGCCCGAGGAGGAGGAGGAGGAGACGACGGCGTGCGCGTCGGAGAGGAGGCCGAATCCGGCGTAGAAGGTGGTCAGGCGGGGAACGAGGGAGGGGTGGTGGTGGAAGCCGAGGGAGAGGACGAGGCCGTGCAGCTGTCGGCCCTGCGGGAGGGCGCGCTGGGAGGTGGAGCAGGAAAGGAGGGAGGGCAATGGGCGGAGGAGGAGTGGAGGGCTCGGACGGCGGAGGCGGAGGAAGGAGAAGGACCTGAAGGCGTCCGAAAGGCGGCCTTCCGCGGAGGAGGAGATGATGGAGGAGACGAGGAGGAGGGGAGGGGTTGAGGAGCCATGGAGTGCATCTGGAGCGGCGGCGGCGGTAGCGGGAAGGAGGTGGGAGGCGAGGGCGTAGAGAGGAGGTCGGAGGTGTTGCAGAGGAGCGGCAATGGCGAAGGGAGAAGAAGACATGCAACACGAACGCGTGAAGAGGTTTTGGTTTTAGATTTTTAGGGTACAATGTTTTGGATTCCCGAATCGAACGCTTTGAGTTGGTAAAAGAAATCGAAAGGGGGGGAAGACGAAGGAGGAGGAAGACGATGCAACAAAAAAAAAGAGAAAACAAAAGGAATAAAACAAAAATATTAAGTAGAAACATATTAAACAATAAGGATATGAGAAAATGCAGATATACGAACATAAAATTTACAAAAAAAAAAAACAAACAACTATGGAAAAAATAAATATTGAGAGAGAAAAAAAACACAATTTGGCAAAAAGATATAGAAGGAAAAAAGCATATAAAAAAAGAATTTAATGGATGTGAAACACCTCTCCATGTATTTTAATCGTTAATCTTTAAATATATAATTTGGTGTGAATTAATCGTTAAACTTTGGTGCGAATTAAGGGTCCCGGGGGGCTCGAACCCGCGACCTTCGGCTCGTAAGACCAACGCTCTAACCAACTGAGCTACGGGACCAACTACGACATTTTTACATATGTAAAAATAATAATATGTACTATTTTCTTCAATTTCAATGTGCTCCAATATGCAGTAAACCAGAAACCTCATTTCCTGTTCCTATATCATTGCAGTTCATTGCTATTGATTGCTACCTCTTTCCTCTTCAACATGATTAATTTTATTCAATCTAATATCAGAGTAACATCAAAGAGCTGAAACAAAAATAAGAAAGATGTCCTCTTGATTTTTCAGAATAATTCACACCAAAGTTGAAAGCTTGCAGCAATCTTCTCCACTGGAACCTGATTCTGTTCTTTAACTTGCCATAGTTACCATCATCATATCCTCACAGAAAAGTAATATTTTTTTACATTAATTAGATGTATACAACACTGTCACAAGGGCAACACAGGCCATCAAACTTTCACCATTAATTACTACTAGCAAATAACAGATTACATAAGATAAGAGGTAGTCTTAGTAGCAAATTTATGTTACACAAGATGCTGACATACATGGTAGCAACTACATTAAAAAATACATACATAGCTTCACAAATGCACCTTATTGCATGGTTCCTGATATCTTATTGTGATCAGTAGGAAAACCTCATCATGGAGTCCCCTAAATCTGAATACTCATTCTGTATGGTTAGTGGGTATGGAAGGTCAGTTGTCACTGGGGCTACATTAAAATGCTCACTTTGCTGTACAATGGCCGGGGATAGATCGAAAAACCCACTCTGCTCTACTATCTGCATTGCCAAACAACAAGCAAAATGAAAGAATGAAAAAAAAATTGCCTGCATCAATTGAATTCCGATTCCACTAGTGGCATAATATCGGTATAAATTTTTAGTGTTAGTCAATGTTCTGAATCTATTCAGCGGAATATGTTCTGATCGCCGTTACCTTTTCCTGGAGGACTTCATTAGCAGCCTTCAAAATGCCCTCCTGCAGAACAATATATCAATATTGTTTTCAGCACAGAAGAAAATGACAGCAGCATCTTACAACTTTACATCGAAATGTTTTGAGAGCATTCTTTTCGTCAACTAATATCAATTACAGAATTTTTAAGCTAAAGATACTGATCAGGCCTCAGTTCTATCAATTGTCAGAGAACCATTAATATGATATATTCTGAATTCAGAGCTAATTGTCTGATAGATCCTGGTTTTACAGTACTGCCCACAAGATGATTAATATCTGGAAATTGAATTCCACAAAATAAGAAGTCAAACCAGATTAATGTGCAGGATTACCTTGTTTTTCAAGGATTGGATCTCTTGGAACATGATCTGCATCTGAAAATTAGGAAAAAGGAGAAAACAAGAACAACATAAAAAAAAAAGTCCTGGTAAAGATACACTTTTTTTTTCTAATGCAATGGGCAAGACTACCACCTTTGAAGAACGGATTTGGTACATCCAAACTTCCAGATGCCTTTCTAAGGCAAGCAGCTCATCAAGCGTCAGAGTTCCACCTGCAGTTCCTTCTCCTCCAAACATGTGCCTACAATATGAGCTTAAGTTTGTTTAATCACAATTTTAAGTCTTCATGCATATATGAATCTGCATGAGGCAATATTAAGTACCTTAGACCCTTGTGCAGAAGACTGAGCTCTTTCCTCAACATGGATATCTCCTGCTCAGCCTCCTACAGAAAATAAATGTAAACAGTTAGAGCATAAACTATGCAGGCATCAAACTTCCTTTTGATTTTGTTAAGTCAAGCAATTCTTCCAATAAAATTTGATTTTGTTACCCTTCCTTAAAGCTCAAGATGGATTACTACTTTAGATTAGTGATACTTTATGATAAAAAATATAAATGAGGACATGCCATCCATAATGGTGAAAGAATAATTGATGACCTCCAGAAACTTCTCTAGCTACTTTCCCCCTTTATTCCATATGCAGAGATTCTAATTGTACTCCCAACAACAATAAATTGCAAATATTCTGAAGTGAAAAGGTAATAAGAATTTATTTGATGATTGTGTAATGTAGAGTTGAATCATTTTTCTAATGATAATGCATGCATACATTATGAAATCATACATAAGAGTTGGCTATATGCACATTTAAATTTTATGGCTATGAACATGAACCCCACTAGTCACTGCATATACAATCACCTGTTCTTTTATGGAGGAAATCAGAAAGAATTATACAAACACATACCTGAGTTTGAGTCACATCATTGCTTGCAGTACTCTGAGCTTCTCCAGTTATCATTCTGTATCTTTCAATCAGTCCTTCCATCGTCCTGCAGAGAGAGAGAGAGAGAGAGAGAGAGAGAGAGAGAGAGAGAGAGAGAGAGAGAGAGA